>JARKHS020020986.1:0-121467 GCA_030143305.2 Amblyomma americanum
GCAAGCAATGCCAACAAAAAATTGGAGGGCACACTTAAGCTCCTCCTTAAGTGTATGACGCGATAGAATAGTGTGATAATTATCATATATGCAGAAAGTCGCGACGTCAGTTGCGATATATGCAGAAGTTTCATTCACGGAACTCTGGGTGCCCTCATTACTCTCTTTTTAAAACTTTCGAAAGCGTTGCTACGGGGGACACCCAGAGAAAGAAAACGAAGGACAAGCGCTTTCGTTTTCTTTTTCTTTCTCTTCGTTTTATTTCTCTTGGTGTCCCCCGTAGCAGCGCTTTAGAAAGTTTTAAAATGATGTACCAACTCGCTCAACTGTCCGTGTTACTCATTACTCTCCTGACGCAGCTGTGCAGCGGTTAAGCCATGTGCCACGGCCCCGCCATGGCCGGTGCTCCCAGCGGTCGGTCCTGTGCGGCGCTGGTTGCTCTTTCCGAGCACCAATCATTAATTTACGCGCCAGCTGCCAAGATGAGCAGTTTGCCGTCTATCCGTTGGCCAGGTTGTGATAGCCTAGTCGCCTACGGCGCCCTGCCACCAGCTGGAGTCATGCTCGGGATTTTTCGCTCACAACACTGACGCCGATAGCGCCGACACCAGATTTTGTGGATAACGGGGCCTTTAACGCTACCGGGTTAATAAACGACAAAATAGTATTTCTTGCAGTATAAGCGGCACATTTCCTCCGAAACATGCTAAAAACGAATTTAGAAAACGTGATGAGGAAGAAAAAACAAACAAGCCATAAACCTAACAGTCACAGCCCTGATGCCCTTCGCCATAATGAATTTAGGGGGATTCTACAAACAGACGAGAATTTCTTCAACGTCTTCATTCTAGGCTATTAATCGTTTTTTCTAGAGCGACCAAGAAATCATCCCTTCCAGCTGTATAAATTCAGGCACTTGGCAGAAGTCGAACTGTGTTCTCCCAGTTTGCGTGCACTGGTGCTGATCCCAACGTAAACTGAAGATTTCGAACCGTCGCTATAAAAGTCACCGTAGCTGTAATATACTGCTTTTAGTGTGAGATACATTTATATATATATATATATATATATATATATATATATATATATATATATATATATATATATATATATATATATATATATATATATATATATATATATATATATATATACACGTTAGTGCGGGCAGTGGGTGCTGCCATTCCGGAATGTCGAGCAATGTGTCAATGCGTCACACTTGTCACACAGCTCTTCAAACAGCAGACGCCGGGGCCTCGTAACTCGAGGTATATTGAGATATGTTTCTGATAGAAGTTTCTTATTCTGATAGACGTTATTTTGAAAGAAGTATTGACTATTAGAGAGCAAATATATTTGGTTCATCATCTTGCTCGAAGAATATATAAGCATGTTACTGCTGTTACTATAATCTAGTGAGGACACATTTATATCCAAATAACGGGTGGAAAAAACTATGTTCTCCAAGCGACACATGAAATGCTCAATTGTAGATTATGTACTGCGTCTAATCGTTTTACGTTTGATGGCCTCGCAGAGCCGTAAGCTATATATCTGTGATCAGGACAACAACCCATAAGAGAGCAATCATTCGGAGGCGTCATTCACAGCAGCATGCTGTGCATATACGCAAGATGACAGCATGAAGCAAAGAAGAGTCTAACGATGCATAACTGTATTTTTACTCCAAATACTAAATTGAATAAATCATTTACCTAGGGGACAATTCTTTGGAATAAAAATGAAATGTGCAATACGAGAGAGCCACTTAAGGCTCCTTATGTGTAGGAATACAAAAGCATAATTCTTTCTGGTTGCACTGACACCCACCCAGACGCACACCACGCACGCAAATAAACGGGCGTGTGACACCCCCCGGAACGCTGTACGTAGAATGGTTGCATTAAAATTTCGACACAGAAATTAGTTTTTCTGGAAAGGAAATAACGTAGCAACTGTCTCACATATCGGAGCACCCCTCAACCGTGCCTTAAAGGAAGAGGTAATCTGGGAAGCCATACAATTGAAGATGCATATGTCGTCGGTTTGAATCCCTGTCGCAAGCTAGTCTCCAACATAACTGGCTCATGTACGCTCTATGCTATGGAAAATCGTATGACACCTTCCCGAACGCTGTACGATTAAGTTTCATCACAGTTCTGGTACGAATGCGGTCGGGAACAATGCCGTCAAATTTAGGTCGGCCAGAGGTTAGCATATAATGACCAACGACATGTATGCGATTATTTCAATTGGCTGTGCTCGGCTTCTTATGTGCGTACTACGGCCGCTTGGTGACGTCACTCTATTTACTTGCCATCGCTGGGATTTTCTGTACCATCTCGGAGTACACTGGGGCATACACGCGTACCCGATTTCCTTTGGTAGGGGGCATCTCCGCGCCAAACAGCATTGTAGTCGAGGAGGGGCTTATGTGCCGAGTCGGCCAGGTCCGTCAAACACTTGAACGTGGTTTTATCCCTTCCCAGGGCAGTGCCCCCTTTCATTTTGGCGAGAGCCGCCTGTAGGATATTGGTTTACATTCTTTTTTGGCTGCCCCACCATACTTTTTGTAGATCATGGAGCGCGAAAGCTTGATCCAGCTGCGTGTTCTGCCTGCCCACAAAAGAGTACGCAGATCCACGGTGTCTTGGGCTGTACGCAGATGCTAGTCGCGAAGTTTCTGCGCCAGTGAGTCGTGTTGCTAGAGAAAGCGGTGCATGGCTCTCTCCAAATGTTTGTGTATCGGTTCGGTGAATTAGCTTTCGAAAGCGGCGCCATGTTTTGCGACTGGACATTTATCGCGCGTCCGTGTTGCATCTGTCCACCCAGTTGATAATAATAATTATTGGGTTTTGGGGAAAGGAAAAGGCGCAGTATCTGTTTCATATATCGTTGGACACCTAAACCGCGCCGTAAGCGAAGGGATAAAGGAGGGAGTGATACTTGAACCGTGCTGTAATGGAAGGAATGAGCGAAGAAGTCAAAAAAGAAAGGAAGGAAGCGGTGCTTTAGGGGAGGACTCCGGAATAATTTCGACCACATGGACACTGACATCGTGCGGCACTAGGGCGCCTTAGCTCTTCGCTTCCATCGAAACACAGCCTCCGTGGTCGGGTTCGAACCCGGGAACTCCGGATCAGTAGCCGAGCGCTCTAACCACTGAGCCACCGCGGCGGGTCATAATGTTTCTTTAGAAAATCAGAATTTTTGCACCTCCTCCGCGGCGGCTGCGTTTTTATGGAGGAAAACGCTAAGGCGCCCGTCAGCTCTGCGATCTCAGTGCACGTTAAAGATCCCCAGGTGGTCGAAATTATTAACCGGGGACCTCCACTACGGCACGTCTTCTTCCTTTCTTCTTTCACTCCCTTCTTTATTCCTTCCCTTACGGCGCGGTTCAGGTGTCCAACGATATATGAGGCAGATACTGCGCCATATCCTTTCCCCCCAAAACCAATTATTGCACCTCCGCCGCTCGCCAATAATAATAATAATAATTGGTTTTTGGGGAAAGGAAATGGAGCAGTATCTGTCTCATATATCGTTGGACACCTGAACCGCGCCGCAACGGAAGGGTAGAGGGAAGAAAGGAAGAATTAGGTGCCGTAGTGGAGGGCTCCGGAAAAATTTCGACCACCTGGGAATCTTTAACGTGCACTGACATCGCACAGCACACAGGCGCCTTAGCGTTTTTCCTCCATAAAAACGCAGCCACCGGGGTCGGGTTCGAACCCGGTAACTCCGGATCAGTAGTTGAGTGCCCTAACCTCTGAACCACCGCGGCGGGTACTCGCCAAAGCACGCAACACAAATCTCTCTTTTGACGGTGTTCCTATACGCGAAAACGTAGAGATAGGTGTACTCGGACTCTAAATCCACAAACATAGACGGCCAGACACTACATTGGCCAAACTCAGAGAAGGATGCCACTGTGGTCATCCTTCGCAAATTTATTAAGCGCGATCCGGAGTTCCCGGGTTCGAACCCGACCGCGGCGGTTGAGTTTTTATGCAGGAAAGACGCTTAGGCGCCCGTGTCCTGCGTGATGTCAGTGCACGTTAAAGATCCCCAGGTGGTCGAAATTATTCCGGAGCCCTCCACTACCGCACCTCTTTCTTCCTTTCTTCTTTCACTCCCTCCTTTATCTCTTCCATTACGGCGCGGTTCAGGTGTCCAACGATATCTGAGACAGACACTGCGCCATTTGGTTTCCCCAATAAACCATTTATTATTATTATGGATCTCCCCATCACTACTTCAAATAGCCTTCTTATGGCCCTTGGGTTGGTGATTACCTTGCGGGAGCTACGGGAAGCGCACCTTACAAACCAGTACACGCGCATGTCGGAAACGAAGTTGGGTCGCCGCCTTCTTGACGACTCCATATCCAACACACCACTCTCATGGAAGACACGCTTCGCATCCCACAACTGTGGAGACGCGCTCTCCATGTGCGACCTCGTCAAGCCAACAGGTTACACGAAGATCATAATGGTCGGCGCCTGGCACGAGCAGAAACCCTACACCCGATATTATGGCAACAGAACAGGTGTATTGTACGTGGACGCCTCCGGCCCTCACCAGTTGGGGTGGTACACGGCCACCGTAGTTCACAACAGCAACACAGTTTTTTTTTTATTCGAGAAGTGTGCCATGAGGCATAAGTTGAAAAAGGAAAGGGGGGAAGGAATGCACGGGATTGAAAGTTAAAAGAAGGAGTGAAGAACCGTTGCGCTGAGGTAGTCGCAGAGGTTGTTAATGAAACGGTTGTCCATTGTCCACTTCACGAAGTCACTTTCGCGGTTCCACCGCAGGCCCACCTCCCTGAGGAGCCGTTTTCTGATAGCAGCCGTCGCTGGGCACGTCCACAACAAGTGCCGCACATCACACATGTCCGGTGCAGCGCCACAGTGAGGGCACCTGTCAGGTAGTGGCAGATCTTTGGCACGCCACCGATGACGGACAGATGGTGTCAGAGCCGCCCCTGCCCGAATCCGGCGCACGGATACCTCCTCCTGCCGAGTAAGACTACGGGGGAGAGGGTGCGAACACGGAGGAATTAGAGCGCGTGTTCGCTGGCGCAGAACTTCGGAATCGGAAACGTGGGACAGGAACGGATCTGGGGGAAGAGGGGAAGGTGGCGGATCGTCTAATGTATGAAGATGAGTCATAGCATCCGCTTGAATGTTATGTGGATCCTGGGCATGGCCGTGAATCCAGTGTATGCGCACAGGACATGGATACTTTGCGCAGAGCACATGAATAGATTGTGAGATCTGGAACGTTCGTCGAACAGCCTTCAGCTGTTTAAGGGCGGCGCGGGAGTCGGTGTAAATGTGAACTGTAATGAATGTTGGAACGAGCGGAAGGGAAGCAATGGCATTGTAAATGGCTTGAAGTTCCAATGCCAGGGGAGTGCACGTATCCGCAGTATACGTCGCGCGAGAGTTGAGATGCGGATGAGATGGACTATACACAGCAGTAACTCCCCTCTCTGCAGAATGAGATGCATCCGTGTATAATATGCACCCTTCAGGCAGATACGCTGCTGATACCGACGGGGAAACAGTGGGGCGATTGTCAGTGAGCTGGCAATAGGACCACGGTGGAAGTGTCTTTAAACGATGAAGTTTGAGAGACTGTTTTCGAGCTCTATTTGCCACCCGTTGGTCGATGATCTCACTGAGTGTATTAAGTTGGGCGAACTCCTGTAGCACAGGTATGGGTGTTAAACGAGGCAGATATGTTATGACGCGCATAGCCTCACGATTGATAGCTTCAAGGGAGTCCCACTGTCTGCGGGTGAGACGTTGAAATTGAGCCTGATATACTATCCGTGGCTGAAGGATAGAGCGCACAAGCTGGAGGGCCGTATGAGCACGTGCGCCACCAGAGCGCATAGCTATGCGACGAATCAGACATAGAGTAGCGTGAGCCGATTTACGGGTGGCTGTCAGCCACGGGGTGCCAGTCCCAGATGTATGGAGGAGAAGACCAAGAATACGAACAGTTTCTACCTGAGGAATCAGAGAATTATGTACCGTAAAATTTAAAGGGGGAGCTTTCCGTAAGGCGGCTTTATTTCCAATTCGGATGAAACATGATTTAGTAGGAGAGAGTGTTAGACCCAAAGGTGGGAGGCGAGATGTCAATACATCCAGCGCGTGTTGAAGGACCGACTGATGAATAGACGCATCTGGATGACAGCACCACAAGGTGATATCATCGGCATATGCAAGCACGCGGATAGAAGGGATGGTCTCTAGGGCTCGAACCAGAGGAATTAAAGCCACATTAAATAATGTGGGGGCGAGAACGGAGCCCTGCGGCACTCCTCTATTGGAAGTGAAATTACCAAAGGGCTTTCCGTGGACACGCACGCTGAAGGTTCGATTTGCTAAAAAGGCGTGAATGGAGAGGAGGAACCGGTGAGGGAGACCAAGAGTTTGAAGGGAGCCAAGAATGGCAGAGTGAAGGATGTTATCATATGCCATTGTTATGTCTGTAGCGATTACGGTTCGTACAAGGTGACTCTGTGGAGAGTGGTCAAGCACGTCAGCAGCCAAAGTAGCAAGGCCGTCCTCCGTTCCAATATGTGGGCGGAAACACAGTTAACGGCCTCACATTAAGAGCCCTCAGTGCAACACACGCCGAAGAGGTCGGGGTTGCTCTTGTGGCGTCACATTCCGATTCAAAATGTATAATCACCTACTCGCGAGTGGCCACTCGGAAAGTAGAACAAGGCTGGACTCCCTTTCTAGCCAATCTACCTAAATTGCAAACAGGAATCGGACTCCGCAACCCCTTCCTTATATGGGCCCCTGCTCATCAGGGGTTGACAGGAAGCAAAGCAGCAGACGCAGCCGCCTGCGCGCTCTCTCACCGGGCTGTTTTCTTCTCTCCATCTGGTCAGGAACGAAATTTCAACCCGGTCTATACCTCTAAAGATATTACAATACATTCTATAGTCATCGCCTTCAACCCGGCCATGTAAATGCACCAAGAAGGCGGATGAATGGCTCCTTCTCTGCCTTTTCACCAATACGTTGCTGTGTTGCTGTGGCATTACAATAATATTTTGATCCCTCCTTTAACGGTAGCTGCCCGCGCTGGAGAGCGGCGTCTCCGGGCACATATCACAAGATGTGGGCCTGCCCCTCAAACCCGGAATATTCCCTCCAACCCCAATCCTACTCGGCAGGACAGGGAGGCGGCCTTACTCTGCTGCCACGACTTACAGGCAAAGCAAGCTTTAGTAGGGCGCACCCGCGCGGCGGCCAGCGCCACAGGGGTCCTAAACTACGGACCTCCACCTAGTGCTTGCAAGGACCGGACTGTGACATTCCGTGTGTGATACGAGGATCCACGTTCGACGGCGCGGCGTAGACGGGGAACCGTGACAGCGGCATCATCAATTGCCCAGCCATGCTCTTTGAGTGACGACCGGAAAAACCGGTCCCGCCGCCGCCCCGGGGAAACAGGCTTTGTCCTCCCCAATTTCCGGTTGCATTCCAGGACAGGGGAGCTGTCAGCGGGCCAGAGCGCGCCGTACCACAGCCGACGCTATGCGAAACCGCGAAGACGACATTCTTTCCCTCCCCCCCTTTGTCGTGGGCTATCGCCGGGAAGGCACCCACAGCTTCCCAGAAGGGCCGCGACGGACACCTGTCATGGCGGACAGGCAGTACTCGCCAAGAATGTGGAAAGACAGGCGCTAGTGAATTAGCTCCGAAGAGAGAGCCTGTGTATACTCTCACTTGAGAGAGAGTGGTGGCGTTTTTGTTGTTTATTTAGTTTGTATTGTTAACAGACTCTGGGGTCGAGGCTAAGCCCAGCCCAAGGGGTGGTCCCCATCTCGCATGTTATTTTGGATTGGAGAATTGATGCTTTGGGCGGGCCACTGGAAATGACCGCCCTTAGTCCTTTGTTAATCAAGTGCTTAAAAGCGCATGTAAACGGATGCAGTTCAGTCTGAGCTGGGGCTCCATGCTTGGCATGTGATGTGATGCTGCTTAGGCACTGGCCTGCCCGGTCGATGAGTGAAGTGGTGCAAAGTTTGTTCTTTTGTAGATTCAGTTCTGCTTTTTCCAGTTTGGCTCTCTGTATATGTATGTTGTAAAATTGTGCTCTGCTGTCATCATCTACAAGCTCGCCTCCTGTTCATCTTCCGGGCCGGGCGACACTGGAGGAAGGGTTTGTGAACCATCCTCGAAGAAACGGACGACTATTGAAATTCTACTGCAAGCACGCTCAGGACGACATCGTTCGCCAAGAGGGCCTTCAGCGCCGAAGCCCGTCGGCGTGCAGCTTCTGCCAGCAACCGCTCGAGCCCAACTCCGGAGCCACTCCATCGCCCCCATGAAGTCGTCGGCACGTAAGCTCGGACGCCCTAGCCTCTGATGTATAACCTTAATCATGTGTAATTATTGAATATACCTGTTTGTTTAAACTGAGCCATACGGTGTCTCTTTGCCTCTCCGTCCCGTGTGGACCTGCGCATTATAGGGGTCATCACAGGACCCTTACTGGCCGATCCAAGCATACCTCCTGTTCCTTGTATAGCCAATATATGTTTTCATCACCACCTCTATTTCCTTCACCAGACAGCGGCGGGAGTGGAAATGCCACAAGGCGAACTGCGCGAGCCGCCCGGGAGCAGAGGAGGGCACACCTGATTCTCCTCCCGTTCGTAGATGCCACCGTAACGCCGCGGGGGCGTGGTGACCGCTGACATAAGGAGAAAGGAGGCAAACACTGCTCAGGGGAGAGCAAACGATTGCCACCCTGAGCTCTTATCCGGAGGCATTAAAAATGCTCAATTTAGGTCCGGAAGGGAACTCACGACACAGACCGCTGTGGAACCCGCTTCGTCTGCCTCCTGGTGCCCATTTATACCCTTGAGTCGTGCGACGACTGGCGGCCACAGTAAGCCTCCTGTCTTTGTTCTTTTTCCCGGAATGAGCATTTTTCTGGCGCCTAGTGCCTCTTATTTGTGCTGACGCTAATAAAAAATTTCCTACGAGCTCTGCCTCGAAATAATTCATTCGAACCCTCCGTTGCTGAAATTGGTTGCTCCATGGGTTGGGGGACACGGGAGCTGCGTAGAAGTGACACCTGTGCGTGACTGGCACGGAGGCTTGCCTTCTCTGCCGACTGCGCACAGTGTGACCCACATACCATGGCGCCCAAAGTGGGGCGAAGTACCTACTGGAAGAGTAAACTTTGTTAGTGCGGACGTCTATCGATGTTCCTAACACAGGATGGCAGATGGTGCCACTGACAGCCGGGCATTGTTTACGCTGCCAGAGTGAGCGGCACGAAATCAGAAGTCTCTCTGGTCAACGTGCGTCTACCAAGGATTGAGGACCTCAATCTTGAGCCGTCCACTCTCTATAGTGGAGACCTCCTCTCTGTCTGTTGTTGTCTGTTGTTGTTGCCAGGAAGAAATAAAAGGAAAGTTCACAGGCCTGCTCACTGACCCAACCCTAGCCACAATCGCTACCACATGCAGATAGCAGGAGAGTTGAAAGATGGGATAAAAAGACAGGATAGTAAAGACGCGCGGTATAAAGACCCAGGCCGATCCTGAAGGCAGTGCAATACCGGGCCAACCTGTGACGGAAGTGAAGCAACCTTCAAACTCTCCACCACATTCCCAAAAATAAGCCCAATTGGGACCCGTATCAGATATTCTACGGGGTCCGGGACCCTCCCTGGCGCGTTGGCTGAGCATTGCCTTGACATGATGCGCACGACAACGGGCAACTCGCCATGTCGTGGCGCGGGCATAGGGGCAAACGTTAGAGTGACAGACATATTCCTCCACTTCATACACACACACACACCATTTCTTTCCATGCAATGAAGCACCATAACACCGCCTTTTCATTCCGTGAGATGTCTGACTCCTAATTAGCATATTTACATTTGTTTTTATTTCATTAATATTGGATCAGAACACATCCCAGAACGTGTTCCTAGAGTTCCTCTCAAACATGCCTTAACCAACGACCCTTCGCGGCCTATGGGAAAAAAAGCAAGAAAAAAATTGACAGTGGCTTAACTTGGGTAAACCTGGAATTTAGTGAAGAGTAAGGACGCTTGCTAAGTGTCTGAGGTTCGTCTGTCTGTCTGTTGCTGCCAGGAAGAAAGAAAGGAAAGTGCACAGGCCTGCTCACTGGCTCAAGCCGAGCCACAATCGCTACCACGTGCAGATAGAAGGAGAGTTGAAAGATGGGATAGAAAGACAGGTGGTGGTGGTAGTGGTTTTATGAAAAAGAATAGTAAAAAAGAAGGAAAAGATTTTTACTAGCCCCGGCATCTGCCATCGATACTGAAGCACCTGAGCTGGGGCAGCGGAAATAAAGGATAGCAGGCAGAATAGAGAAATGAAATGAAAGAGGTGAGAGGACAGGTAGAGAGGATAAGGGGAGAAGTAATATGTACAAACTATTTACACAATAACAAATGTGTCCAGCAATTTCGACCAAGCCGTGGAGGCCGCATTGGATGAGGAACAAAATGAGGCGTTAACGACAGCCGCAGCGAGAGTACGCGTCATAGAGAGAGCGGTGCTCAAGCCTGAGGTTGCTCTCTTGACAGAGCGGTTAGATCGCTTGGAACAGCTGCTAACTCAGCAGGTAGAACGCCAGGTTGAAGCGCGCGCTCAACAGCGCCCATTCGCTGGAAACCGGAGACCGCCACAAAGCTACAGGCGCGGTATGCGAGATTTTGAAGAAATCGTATGCTTCGCTTGCCAGGGTCGCGGACACATCGCCAGGTTCTGCCAAAACATGCGCCGTGGGGAGCCACAAAGAGAAGCAGGCGAGACACGCCCTAAGCAAGCCTACAGCGGGGCTCCAGATACCGAGTCAAAAAACTAGTTAGTCCTCCCCAGCCTGAGGAGCGTGGGGAGGAAGCAGTAGATGATGAGGTGGTGGTAGTTTGTGTGGCCGACGAGGCATGCCCTGTTGTGCGTTGCAAGTTAAATGGTTGTTGCATGGAATTGTTGATAGATACGGGGTCAAAGGTGACATTGCTTAAGGAGAGCAGTTTTAACACGCTTCGAAGGAAGGGGGACCGCGAGGTGTTGGAAGCGTCTGGTGGTATGGCAACCAAATTTGTAGGCATAACGGGGGATCCTCTTGGCATAAGTGGACTCTACCGGTTACACTTCTCTCTCGGCGGAATTGCATTGGAGCACCCCTGCTACGTATGCCCGGACACGGTGTCTCTGCCAAACGGAGTGTCAGGTATATTAGGGCAGGATTTTTTGAGAAAAGGGAAGGTAGTAGTCTCATTCTCTGAGGAAGAGGTTAATGCGGGCGGCTCAAAAGTTCCGTTTTTGAACAGGAGAGGGGCTGAGATTCGCATTACCGATATTGACACCCGTCAAACAGTGGGATCATTGGAGAAGGTATATTCGCGGGTTGCCGTCCGGCTGGTCGAGGAGGCGGTCGTCCTTCCTTGGTCGGAGCACATTTTGTACGCGTTTGTGCCTTCAGATGTAGAGAGCGGCGCCGTGGGAGTGCTTGAGCCGGTCGACTCTCTCAGCAATGGCCTGAAGGCAGCCGCGTGCCTCGTGACAGTTAATGACGCCCACAGAGTGCCCCTACGGGTGGTTAACTGTAGCCAGCAGCCACTGAGCCTTCCCAAGAACAAAACATTGGCTTTCTTCACCTCTGCGATAGAGCAACGTGAGCCCACCGATACGGTACTCGCAACTGTAGAGCATGCTAGTCCTTCGGCTGCTCCAAAGGTGTCGTTCGATCTTTCTCACGTAAAATCCAGGGAGAGGGAGGCTCTGGCTGGTTTGCTGAACGACTACTCGGAGGTATTCGCCGCGTCCAACCTGGATTTGGGCTGCTGTGGCGTTATAAAGCACAGGATAGAAACCGGCACTTCATCGCCCGTTTACCAGCGTGCGTACAGGATTCCTTACTCCCAACGTGAGGAGATGGAGCGGCAGGTGCAGGACCTGATTGATCGCGGCATTGTCGAACACTCAAAGTCACCCTGGGGAGCACCAGCACTATTGGTGGAAAAGCCAGATGGCTCGTATCGATTGGTAGTGGACTACCGCAAACTAAATGCCGTAACTCGCATCGATCCATACCCCATCCCCAATATACAGGAGACGCTTTCTCAGCTGGGCTCTGCCAGGTACTTCACGGTAGTGGACATGGCGGCGGGATTCTGGCAGATAGCAATGGATCCGGCAGATGCCGAGAAAACGGCATTCAACACGCCCTCAGGGCACTATGAATGGAAAAGAATGCCGATGGGTCTGGCCAACAGCCCTGCTGTCTGGCAGAGAACCGCTGATGTTATCCTGGCAGGTCTTCTGGGGAGGCTGTGCTTCGTGTATATGGATGACATTATCATATACAGTGGCAGTTTTGATAACCATTTGCGCGATATTGAGCAGGTTTTGGTGCGACTAAGAGCAGCGGGTCTCAAACTGAAGCCCTCTAAGTGCCAATTCCTCAAAAACGAGGTGAAATACCTCGGGCACGTTGTTTCAGCTGACGGCGTGCGACCGGACCCTGAGAAACTAAGGTGTGTCTCGGATTTTCCATCCCCGACTAGCGTCCGCCAGGTCCGGCAGTTTCTCGGCCTGATCGGTTACTACCGAAGGCACATAGAGGAGTTCGCCAAGCTCGCTAAGCCGCTCACCGCCTTAACAGCCAAAAATGTCGCCTTTCGTTGGGACGAAAACGCGGAGAATGCTTTTGGGGCCCTGAAAAGGAAGCTAATGAGTGCACCGCTGTTACGCCACCCGGATTTTAGTTTGCCCTTCGTTATGGCCACAGATGCGTCAAAGTTCGCAGTTGGTGCCGTGCTATCTCAGGTTATCGAGGGCAAAGAACATCCCGTTGCTTTTGCTAGCCGACAGTTGAGCCCCACAGAGCAAAAGTACGGAGCTACGGAAAGGGAGTGCCTCGCCGTTGTCTGGGCAGTAAAGCACTTCAGATGCTACCTTTACGGCCGCAAATTCAAGCTAGTCACAGACTGCCATCCTCTGAAATGGGTGATGAGTGTCAGGGACCCTAGCTCGCGACTCGCTAGATGGAATCTACACCTGCAGGAATACTGCTTTGAAGTTGAGCACAAGTCAGGAAAGACACATCTGAACGCTGATGCACTCAGCCGCACAGCTGCCGTGGCAGCTATAGAAGAGTTTGTCCCCGTAGTCGACCCCGCCGAATTACGCACAGAGCAGTGCAAAGATCCTGACCTGAAGCGAATAATCGAAAGCTTAGAGGGCGCACCGTCTCATCCCGAACAGCTAGGTTATTTCATTGACAAAGACGGCACCCTGTGTCGGCGCACGAGGCCAACCAGGAAAGGGAGACCAGAGAAAACCGCTTGGGAGAGAGTCGTCATACCTCGGTCGTGGACAGAAAGGGTTCTTCGCGCGTTTCACGATGCGCCATGCGCCGGTCATTTTGGCGTAGCGAAGACACGCAGGCGTGTGGAGCGTTTGTACTTTTGGAGTGGCATGCGACAGGATGTTAGAGACTACTGTGCGAAGTGTCATTCCTGTCTCGAAAGAAAAACACCCAAGGGACGAAGACCAGCTCCAATTCAGCCGTTCCCTGAGGTTTCGGCTCCCTTCGAGCGGACAGGTATGGACATAATGGGCCCATTGCCCACGACCACTTCCGGAAACAAGTACATTTTAGTATTTGTCGACCACCTTTCAAAATACGCGGAAGCGGTAGCACTCCCAGATCAGAAGGCAGACACGGTTGCAAGAGCATTTGTCGAACAGATCGTGCTCCGACATGGACCCCCGAGGCAACTCTTGACAGATCGGGGAACGAACTTCGTGTCGCAGCTAATGAGGAGAGTTTGCGAGCTGCTTAAGATCGCTAAGAAGCAGACAACACCGTACCATCCGGCTTGCAACGGCGCGGTGGAGCGACTGAACCAAACCGTGGCCGGGTTCCTGTCGCATTTTGTTTCGCGCGACCAGCGGGACTGGGACTTGTGGCTCCCGTATGCAATGTTTGCCTACAATTCCGCAGCACACGAGAGCACGGGCGAATCGCCATTCTTTCTTCTCTACGGCCGAGACCCGGACCAGCCTAGTGAAGTGCCAGAGGGCCCCCGTCGTGTCCCATACGCTTCACTGGACGACTATAAGGTTGAGCTAGAATCGCGCTTGCAAGTGGCGAGGGACATCGCAAAGGAGTCCTTAAAGAAAGCGGCGAAGCGCAGGAAGGAGGTGCACGATCGCAGTGCTAGAGACGCGCCGTTTGATGTGGGGGACAGCGTGTACATTGAAAACTGCCAAAGGCAGATTGGGCTAGCTCGTAAGTTCCAGACGAAGTGGAGAGGACCGTGCGAGGTTGTCGAGAAGCTTTCTCCGGTAAACTTCAGAGTCCGAGACGTGAACCGGCGTTTGATAAGGATACACGCAAATCGCCTCAAGTCGGCACCGGTTCAGTATTCACGAAATGAGGAAAGGGAAAGCGCGGATTTTGATGGGGACAGAAGTGAAGCGGAGCGCGCAGATAGTTCGCAAGAAACGCCCTCTCCTGCATTTGTTCGGCAGGCGCCCGAGGTGACGGCCGGAATGCCACCGGATTTACTTCATGCATTGCTAGAAGAAGAAGCGCGCGAGGTTGCCGCGCAGATAACGCCAGGAGAGGCTCCTGCCACGAGCCCTCGCAAGTCCCAAAGCAGACAAAGGGGCACAGACTTATTTAGTATGACTCATGAAGGCCGATATCCGCTGCGAAATCGGAAAGCTAAGTCGGACTAATGGCGTAAACAGAGCGGAGTTGTGAACTGGTTAGAATTGTGTAATGCCGCAGCTCATAACATTGCTATGTGCTTATGTGTTAAGTTATCGGAGTTGGTAGTTAAACCTTTCTGTCATTAAGTAACACCTGCACAGGAGAGCATGCGGAGCGCATGCAGAACCTGCCCTACTTCCTTTCGTTATCTATATTTTTGTCTGTGCCGTGATCGTGCTAGAAGTGGGAGCTCCTTTGTAACTGTGGTAAATTTATTTTCGTCCAGTTTGGACTAGAAAGGAGAGGCTTGGGTGCTGAGTTTCATGTTTATCTGTAAAAGAAGATCAGTGCTGCCCCTGGAGACGCCAGTATTGACAGCGGAGGCATATGGTGTTGTGCAGTGGTGTTGAGTGCAGCGAAAAGTGTTTTGTCGGACGCACTGTGCGAGGCGATTCAGAAAGACAAGGGGAGCTGCGTGGACTCAAATGTTCGGAGAACATTCTTCTGGAGGGTGAGCGAGTGTGACATTCCGTGTGTGATACGAGGATCCACGTTCGACGGCGCGGCGTAGACGGGGAACCGTGACAGCGGCATCATCAATTGCCCAGCCATGCTCTTTGAGTGACGACCGGAAAAACCGGTCCCGCCGCCGCCCCGGGGAAACAGGCTTTGTCCTCCCCAATTTCCGGTTGCATTCCAGGACAGGGGAGCTGTCAGCGGGCCAGAGCGCGCCGTACCACAGCCGACGCTATGCGAAACCGCGAAGACGACATTCTTTCCCTCCCCCCCTTTGTCGTGGGCTATCGCCGGGAAGGCACCCACAGCTTCCCAGAAGGGCCGCGACGGACACCTGTCATGGCGGACAGGCAGTACTCGCCAAGAATGTGGAAAGACAGGCGCTAGTGAATTAGCTCCGAAGAGAGAGCCTGTGTATACTCTCACTTGAGAGAGAGTGGTGGCGTTTTTGTTGTTTATTTAGTTTGTATTGTTAACAGACTCTGGGGTCGAGGCTAAGCCCAGCCCAAGGGGTGGTCCCCATCTCGCATGTTATTTTGGATTGGAGAATTGATGCTTTGGGCGGGCCACTGGAAATGACCGCCCTTAGTCCTTTGTTAATCAAGTGCTTAAAAGCGCATGTAAACGGATGCAGTTCAGTCTGAGCTGGGGCTCCATGCTTGGCATGTGATGTGATGCTGCTTAGGCACTGGCCTGCCCGGTCGATGAGTGAAGTGGTGCAAAGTTTGTTCTTTTGTAGATTCAGTTCTGCTTTTTCCAGTTTGGCTCTCTGTATATGTATGTTGTAAAATTGTGCTCTGCTGTCATCATCTACAAGCTCGCCTCCTGTTCATCTTCCGGGCCGGGCGACACTGGAGGAAGGGTTTGTGAACCATCCTCGAAGAAACGGACGACTATTGAAATTCTACTGCAAGCACGCTCAGGACGACATCGTTCGCCAAGAGGGCCTTCAGCGCCGAAGCCCGTCGGCGTGCAGCTTCTGCCAGCAACCGCTCGAGCCCAACTCCGGAGCCACTCCATCGCCCCCATGAAGTCGTCGGCACGTAAGCTCGGACGCCCTAGCCTCTGATGTATAACCTTAATCATGTGTAATTATTGAATATACCTGTTTGTTTAAACTGAGCCATACGGTGTCTCTTTGCCTCTCCGTCCCGTGTGGACCTGCGCATTATAGGGGTCATCACAGGACCCTTACTGGCCGATCCAAGCATACCTCCTGTTCCTTGTATAGCCAATAAATGTTTTCATCACCACCTCTATTTCCTTCACCAGACAGCGGCGGGAGTGGAAATGCCACAAGGCGAACTGCGCGAGCCACCCGGGAGCAGAGGAGGGCACACCTGATTCTCCTCCCGTTCGTAGATGCCACCGTAACGCCGCGGGGGCGTGGTGACCGCTGACATAAGGAGAAAGGAGGCAAACACTGCTCAGGGGAGAGCAAACGATTGCCACCCTGAGCTCTTATCCGGAGGCATTAAAAATGCTCAATTTAGGTCCGGAAGGGAACTCACGACACAGACCGCTGTGGAACCCGCTTCGTCTGCTTCCTGGTGCCCATTTCTACCCTTGAGTCGTGCGACGACTGGCGGCCACAGTAAGCCTCCTGTCTTTGTTCTTTTTCCCGGAATGAGCATTTTTCTGGCGCCTAGTGCCTCTTATTTGTGCTGACGCTAATAAAAAATTTCCTACGAGCTCTGCCTCGAAATAATTCATTCGAACCGTCCGTTGCTGAAATTGGTTGCTCCATGGGTTGGGGGACACCGGAGCTGCGTACAAGTGACACCTGTGCGTGACTGGCACGGAGGCTTGCCTTCTCCGCCGACTGCGCACAGTGTGACCCACATACCATGGCGCCCAAAGTGGGGTGAAGTACCTACTGGAAGAGTAAACTTTGTTAGTGCGGACGTCTATCGATGTTCCTAACACAGGATGGCAGATGGTGCCACTGACAGCCGGGCATTGTTCACGCTGCCAGAGTGAGCGGCACGAAATCAGGAGTCTCTCTGGTCAACGTGCGTCTACCAAGGATTGAGGACCTCAATCTTGAGCCGTCCACTCTCTATAGTGGAGACCTCCTCTCTGTCTGTTGTTGTCTGCTGTTGTTGCCAGGAAGAAATAAAAGGAAAGTTCACAGGCCTGCTCACTGACCCAACCCTAGCCACAATCGCTACCACGTGCAGATAGCAGGAGAGTTGAAAGATGGGATAGAAAGACAGGATAGTAAAGACGCGCGGTATAAAGACCCAGGCCGATCCTGAAGGCAGTGCAATACCGGGCCAACCTGTGACGGAAGTGAAGCAACCTTCAAACTCTCCACCAAATTTCCAACAATAA
Organism: Amblyomma americanum; assembly: GCA_030143305.2. Lineage (NCBI taxonomy): Eukaryota > Metazoa > Arthropoda > Arachnida > Ixodida > Ixodidae > Amblyomma > Amblyomma americanum. The sequence continues at coordinate 17,595 of JARKHS020020986.1, forward strand.
GCCCAATTGGGACCCGTATCAGATATTCTACGGGGTCCGGGACCCTCCCTGGCGCGTTGGCTGAGCATTGCCTTGACATGATGCGCACGGCAACGGGCAACTCGCCATGTCGTGGCGCGGGCATAGGGGCAAACGTTAGAGTGACAGACATATTCCTCCACTTCATCACACACACACACACCATTTCTTTCCATGCAATGAAGCACCATAACACCGCCTTTTCATTCCGTGAGGTGTCCGACTCCTAATTAGCATATTTACATTTGTTTTTATTTCATTAATATAGGATCAGAACACATCCCAGAACGTGTTCCTAGAGTTCCTCTCAAACATGCCTTAACCAACGACCCTTCGCGGCCTACGGGAAAAAAAAGCAAGAAAAAAATTGACAGTGGCTTAACTTGGGTAAACCTGGAATTTAGTGAAAAGTAAGGACGCTTGCTAAGTGTCTGAGGCTCGTCTGTCTGTCTGTTGCTGCCAGGAAGAAAGAAAGGAAAGTGCACAGGCCTGCTCACTGGCTCAGGCCGAGCCACAATCGCTACCACGTGCAGATAGAAGGAGAGTTGAAAGATGGGATAGAAAGACAGGTGGTGGTGGTAGTGGTTTTATTAAAAAGAATAGTAAAAAGGAAGGAAAAGATTTTTACTAGCCCCGGCATCTGCCATCGATACTGAAGCACCTGAGCTGGGGCAGCGGAAATAAAGGATAGCAGGCAGAATGGAGAAATGAAATGAAAGAGGTGAGGGGACAGGAAGAGAGGATAGGGGGAGAAGTAATATGTACAAACTATTTACACAATAACAAATGTGTCCAGGTTGTGCGCGTGATTAGTTCATTTTAGAGGAATTAAATCACACACGCGCACAGCACTGTATTTGCTACAACTGGAGTGGGGCGTCCAGTTATTAATCGTTCAAGGTAGAACTCGTGGAGCGTTCGGTCACTGCGTGTAATTACCTGACGGAAAACAGACTGGACGTCAAGCCCGTGTGTTCGAGGAATGCACAGAGGCTCACCAAAGTTCGCTCACGAGTGCGCGCACTGCCCTGCGGCCACAATAGGGTCTTGATGGAGTCTGTAAGTGTGCACAGCGGCTTATTGCTGAAAAATTGGTTTTGGGGAAAAGTAAAGGCACAGTATTCGTCTCGCATATCGGCGGACACCTGAACCGCGGTACCCCGTAAGGGAAGGGATAAAGGATAGATTAAGAGAAGAAAGGAAGAAAGAGGTGCTGTAGTGGAGGGCTGCGGAATAATTTTGACCACCTGGGGATCTTTAACATCCACTGACATCGCATAGCAAACGTGCGCCTTGCTTCTTTACTGTACCAAGAAAAAGCACCAATGAAATATATGGGGCCACTAATGACGTTGCATCAGAGAACGATGCATACGCGATAATATAAAATAGAATTTGTTATTTATTCTGCTTTCAAAGCTTACGTGAGAAAATATTTTTTTTCCGCGAAAATTCTTCAGAAAAACCGTATTCACATAATTTTTCACTTCATTTTTATTTCCTTAAAGACCCCCTGTGGGGAGTTTTGCATAAGGGGTGGGGCTAACATGCTGAAGCAAAACATTTTTTCATGATGACAGGTGGGATGTAATTTTTTCTAGGAAGGTTGATGGACAGGTGATGGCTGCAATTTCATCGGAAGGTCGTTCCAGTCGCTCGCTGTTCGGAAGAAAAATGACTTGGAAAATGTAGTCGTACGGGCGCGTTGGCGTAAAACTTTCAGCGGATGACCAATGCGGTGAGACGCGCGTGATGGCGGTGCGCAGATGTGTGGCTGCTGTTTGAGCTGAGAATAATAAAATTTGTGAAATAGGCACAAGCTAGAAATACGGCGACGGAAGGAAAGACTGTATAATTGGGACTGTAGCTTGAGAGATGAAACACTAATATAGGATGAGTATGAGCGGTGAATGAAACGGGTGGCTCTGTTTTGCATGGGTTCTAATGAATCAATGAAGTAAGCTTGCTGTGGATTCTAGATGGCAGATGCATACTCAAGCTTTGGCCTGATTAATGATTTGTAAGCAAGTAGCTTTACGTTTTGAAGGGCGTCGTGAAGATGACGTTTAAGAAAGCCTAGTTTTTTATTCGCAGATGATATTAGCTTTGTTACGCGCTCGCGCCATGATAAGTCATTACTGATAGTGATGCCGAGGTAAGTATAGGACGGGACAAGTTCGACCGGAGAATAAGAAATGTTATAAGTGAATAAATGCGGGTTGTGACGGCGATAGAAAGACATGAGCTTGAACTTACAGGGATTAAGTATCATAAACCAGTGATTACACCATGATTGAATGCGATTAAAATTGTCCTGGAGGGATTCTTGATGAGTGGTATTAGTAATTGGGGCATAAATAACACAATCGTCGGTGAACAGACGGACATGACATGATAAATTTTGTGGCAGGTCGTTAATATAAGTTAAGAATAGGATGGGGCCAACGACAGTTCCCTGAGGAACGCTCGATGTTACCGGTAGACTGTTATAGGAGTAGTTGTTAATAGTAACGGACTGTGAACGATGTGTGCGGAATTCTTTTAACCATGCAATAATTTCTCGATGGAAGTTTAGTCTGGAAAGTTTTAAGAGTAGGCGTTGATGAGGTAGCTTATCGAATGCTTTGCCAAAGTCTAAAAAGATGGCGACAGTTTGTAAGTTAGCACCAAGGTTGGAATGAAGATTGTGAAGAAAGATAGCAAACTGTGTGAATTACCTAAATTTTTTCAACAAAGTCAGTGATGGTCGCTTTTGGGGCCTGGGACGTTTCGTATGAAATAACCCTTATATGACAACACACCCACTTCCAAGCAAGGCTACACGGATTAGTCCCAACATTCGCACTGGTAGAGCAGCCAAGGCGGCCGATTTACCCCAAAAGATAGATAGATAGATAGTTGCCAGGAAGAAAGAAAAGGAAAGTGCACAGGCCTGCTCACTGGCTCATGCCGAGCCACAATCGCTACCACGTGCAGATAGAAGGAAAGTTGAAAGATCGGATAGAAAGACAGGATTACTAGTAAAGACGCGCTAAAGACAAGGCCGATCCCGGAGGAAGTGCAATACCGGGCCAACCGGTGGCGGGAGTGAAGCATCCTTCAAACTCTCCGCCACATTTCCAAAAATAAGTCCAACTTGGACCCGTAACAAATACTCTATGGGTCCGGACAATCGCCTGAGGCTCGTCCATGCCGACTACGTTACACGCATGCGACAGCCTTTCTATAGTGCCTAGAATATACAGTATATTCCAAGCATTATAGCCGTTCTATAAAAGTGGGTTAGGTTAGCTGATACAGGAAATACATAGCGAAAGCTGTCGGCGTTAATTGTGTTCATTGGCGCTGGCTTTGGCAACGTTCATGACGCCAATGATTTTGAGGAAATGAAGGGCGCATAACTGGCTCCCTGGGTCAGTGGACACCTCAATCGCTCTTTGGCATACGCGGCAGTGGTGAGAGAGATATGGGCTGCATGCATTAGCGATGACAAAGTTGTGGCAGACACGCGACGCTGCCGCAATAGGCGGCAGCGTTCATTGGGTGACCAACCTCTAGCAGGGTGGGCCCACTGCCTATCCATTGTGCGGAACGCAATCAAAGCAAGTTTTTTTGTAGTTCGACCGCAACTCCATGTACATGAAAGCAAGATTGAGGTTTCCACTGACCCAGGGAGCTATCGCGCCTTTCCTTTCATGAAAATCTACGGCCTCTGCTACATTGTTGACCGCCGCGGCGGGTCAGTGGTTAGGGCGCTCGACTACTAATCTGGAGTTCCCGGGTTCGAACCCGACCGCGGCGGCTGCGTTTTTATGGAGGAAAAACGCTAAGGCGACCGTGTGCTGTGCGATGTCAGTACACGTTAAAGATCCCCAGGTGGTCAAAATTATTCCGGAGCCCTCCACTACGGCACCTCCTTCTTCCTTTCTTCTTTCACTCCCTCCCGTGTCCCTTTCCTTACGGCGCGGTTCAGGTGTCCAAAGATATATGAGACATATACTGCGCCATTTCCTTTCCCCAAAACCAATTATTATTATTATTATTGCTACATTGCCAATGCCAATGAACGCTGGCGGCTCGCTTGTTTTGTTTAGTTTTTGAGGAAATGAAATGGCACACTAAATGTCACATCATGGTAGACGCCAGAACTGCGCCGTTAGGGATGGGACATAAGAGCGAGGGAAAGAAGAAATTTAAAAGTGAATATCGTTTTTTTTAACACATTCGAACCCTACCGCGGCGGCGGCCGCGTTTCGATGGAGTCAAACGCTAAGGCGCCCTTGTCCTGTGCGATGTCAGGGCGTGGTAAAGATCACCAGGTGGTCGAATATATTCCGCAGCCCTCAAACACGGCACCGTTTCTACCTTTCTTCTCATAGGCCCTCTATCCCTTTCCTTACGGCGTGGTTCAGGTGTCCGCTGATATGTGAGACAGATACAGCGCCATTTGCTTTCCCCAAAACCAATTTTGTATTGTTCCAATTTTTTAGAATTCAAGAAATTGCATGGTGTCTGTCTCATCTCTGTGGACACCTGAACCGTACCTTAAGGGAATGTAGGCATGGAGGAAAACTTTATTATTCCCTTCCTTAACAACCCAATTCCCCAACATACGACCTTGAGCCTCCCTTTCTAAATAAACAGCTAAATCATTAATTCATTTATCCACCAAGACCAAGAAGGAGCCTCCAAATTCCCGCTCCCGGCACGCAAGCCTGTGACGCGTTAATTTAGGGGACGCTCCGCAGAATAAGCACTGGTGAAGTTACATTGTTTCTTCACGGCCTCTGCCGCCACGCGGGTTGCTTGATTCTGGGGGCGCCGGCTTAGCTTGGGAAGTTTCGATGCCGAGCGAGGACCACGCCTTGAGAGATCCTTGGTTGGGCTGAAGGTCGTTCCAAATCATTGTGCTGCCTACCCGAAGACTGCTTTACCTAGCGTTGTGAAGCTTTTCTCTTCAAAACACTTCGCCTATGCGCTGCGTGCACCCGTGACGCGCAGTAGGCCTGGGATGGAACCCAAATAGCTGCTGTTTTCTTTTTCTAATTTCTCAATACACGAATTGTGGAATTTTTTTTTACGACAGATGACGGGCGAGCGGGCGGGCGCCCGTGTGCTGTGCGATGTCAGTGCACGTTAAAGATCCCCAGGTGGTCGAAATTATTCCGGAGCCATCCACTACGGCCCCTCTCTCTTCCTTTCTTCTTTGACTCCCTCCTTTATCCCTTCTCTTACGGCGCGGTTCATGTGTCCAACGATATATGAGACAGATACTGCGCCAATTCCTTTATCAAAAAACCAATTATTATTATTATTACTAGATGACGGCGATGCCAGGATTCGAGCTGGGCGAGCTCCTTACGCTGTCGCCTAATACCTGCGATGGTCCGATAGACCTCGCCTGCCTTGAATCAGAGCTGGTGTTGTTGGTCAAATGGGCAAAAAAGTGCCGCGCACCGAGGGGTACATAACTGGGAGAGGAATGCGTGCGACACATAACAACCGGCGTCTCTAATCGGGACAATGGGGCGGGGTAGCGATCGTCCCAAGCAAAATCAGTTGAGATGCGAAAGTGGACAGCTTTGCCTGTGGGCCTGGCATGGGCTTGCCCATGTGGTTCTGGCATGGGGCAGGTCATGTAGGTCCCCGCTGCACTGCCACCTAAGCTTCCTGCAGGTCCGCGACAATAAGCCTATTACTGCCCATCTGAGCCCCACACGGGACCGAGGATAGCCCACCCCTTATTTATGCATGCGGTCCACAGGGGTCCTTTGTTGGTGCTATTTCGAAAAGTCCACTGGGCGGCCCTTACCCGATTACGATTTAAAATCCCGCGCATATTCCAGTTCAAATCGCATCATTGCTCACTGTACATGTCGTCTGTGTTCATTTTTGTCCCGTTTTTGTTTTCCCGCAAGCACATAGCTCACCAAACATATCGCACGTCGGGTCCCCATGGGCAGCACGTGCCGGGCCCAAAAGGGCCCGCAATTCAGTGCCAAGTTTCAGCTACTGGGGACTATTAAGCTTCACGATCGACAACGGCCGTCTCCTACCATACGAGGAAAAGCTCGCGGCATTGCTGAGCTATACTTGCCTAGAGACTTGGGCGGTTTAGGACACTTTCTGGGGCTGGTAAACTTTATCGCCAGTTCATTCCAAACTGCCCGGCGTTGCAGGTGTCTTTGACCAAACTTTTGAAAAAACTACGACTGTTGGAACTAGGGTTCCGAAGAAGCGGCCGTGCTGCGCATTCTCAACAAGGTGCTCGCTGACAGAGCCGAGTTGAAGCGTCCCAACCTTAACAGGAAGTTTGTGATTCAAACGAATGCAAGCGACATGGGCTAATGAGCAATTTTGCTTCAGGAGCACGAAGGCGCTCTCTGTCTAGTGGCGTCCGCAAACCGTTCGTTGACGCCAACAGAAAGGAACTATTTGAAAATGGAGAATGTTTAGCGACAGTTATCGCCCTGCGCAATTTTGATTAGTATTTGGACGGGAAAGCTGTTGTTATAGAGACCGATCACATGGCGCTCACTTGGCTGAGACGACTCAGCGAGCCGAGCGGCCGCCTTGCACATTGGGCTTTGCCACTGCCGCGTTAAGACTTTACCGGGCGCTACCGTAAAGGGAAAAACAACGCTGCGGCTGGTGCACTCTCGCGAGCGCCAGTCAACAATGAGGAAGGTCACACCGCCGACCGCACGACAGCTGAAGACAGTGAGGACTGTACCCAGCCGTAGAGGGAGCAGGGACCGACCAATATTATCTGGCGAAAGTGTGAACCACGTGAACTTCGCTAGTTCCGTGGGGATCGTGTTCAGCGAAGCTCTGCAGAAAGATGCATTTTGAAGAAAAGTGTCCAATGGGCTCTGGGAGCCGGGTGGCGCGGCCGCCGCGTACATGGAGGCAGTTGGTATTAGTGCCGTGCACAGTGCTTGTAAAGAGCTGGTAGCGCTTTGAGCGCACTGCATTCTTATCTGCTGGACTCTAACGGCGTGCTCTTGAGACACATTTCGAGGTTGAAGTCAGAGAAGCCCCCATTAAGCTCCGGAACTCAAACCTTGGTGAGGACCCCATCACAAATGTCATGCACAGAAATCTCGCTGACCGTTCTTTCCCTTCTCACAGAGTACATCAATGAGTGCTGGGAAAGGGGGGAGCTACCTGCTGAGTGGAAGCACGGGAAAACAATTTTCATCCCTAAACCCAATAAGCCCATTACGCCTGGGCAAACTGTTTGAGCATGTCCTCCTCAGCCGTCTCACGCAACATATGGAATCCGATGGACTTTGTCCCCATAGCATGGTAGGATATCGAGAACAGTTATCAGAAAAAGATGCTCTCTTGCACATTTATTACGCTATCCTCAATGACATGTTACATCACACCATAGCAATCCTGGCAGTAGACCTTACCAAAGCATTTGACAAAGTTGCGCACAGCGCCATCCTGCAGGGAATAAAAAGCTGCAGTTAGGGCCTAAGACCAATACTATATTCGGGCCTTCCTGCACGGCAGCGCCGCTTCCCTGCATACAGATAACATACAGACCCCCTCCATCCCGCTTCCTATCATTGGAACTCACCAAGGGGCAGTGTTATCACCTTTCCTCTTCAACCTCACCCTCATTCCCTTGGCGAAAGCTCTCAGCCGCATTCCGTTTTTGGGACACACACTTTACGCGGATTACATAATGGTCTGGACCACATATGGCTCAGATGGCGACATAGAATCGACCCTTCAGGAAGCAGCTACAGCTATCGCTACCCACAGCGGCAAGCATTGGCCTTGAATTCTCCCCAAAAAAGCCAGCATTCCACATAAGTCGGCTGCGGGGCGTCCCTACCGCCCCCCCCCCCTCATGATTTATCTGCATGACACTCAAATACCGAACACACCTGCTCTCCGCATTCTTGACCTGCATTTACAGGAGACGGGGAAAAACAACCTTTCTCTCAAAAGCACTAAAACAGTCCACTTACTCCGTCATCCCTCTTCTTAGAAGGGTTTCACACTCACAACCCTGTCTAGACGAAGCAGGCAATCTTAAGGTGCTGCATGGCTTTGTGTTCAGCCGCATTCTCTACACCTTTCCTTACCTGAACCTCTCCTGTGCGGATAAAGATAGAATCAATGCTCTAATCCGCATGGCAACCAAAGCGGCACTTAACCTGCCAAAAAGCACTACCTCGGAGAGGCCCTTAATTTTAGGAATGCACAACACTATACAAGAACTCATAGAGGCGCATCGACATGCAGAGTACCTTCGTATGGCAGGCGCGGAAACAGGGCGGCATATATTGGACTCTCTGAGCATCCGCATACCCGCGCGCGCTACAGATTTGATCTCTCTCACTCGTGCTATGGACGCCGCCTTTATCAGCAAACCCCTTCCAAAGAGTGTCCACCAAGAATACCATCAATCCCGGCGAGTTGCACGAGCCAAAGCTGCCCATAAAGAATATGGCACTTCAGAGGATGTCAGCTGGGTAGACGCTACGCGTGGTCCATACCGTTCAGTAGCTATGGCCTATCATCCTGCAGCCCCCTCACCTACTTCATAGGCGCCTCCTATATCGCGGAAGAAGCACAGGAAGCTGCTATAGCATTAGCCATCGCCGAAACCAATGCGGCTTATATAGTTAGCGATTCCAAAAAAGCCACTCTTAACTTATCCCGCGGACTCGTTCATCCCCCCGCGTGGCATATGTTGAGAATGTGCCCCCTAAGTTCTGATAGGGTTATTGAGCTCGTGTGCGTGCCGGCTTACTCTGGCAATCCTGGAAATGAGGCCGCTGATAACATAGCCCGAGGACTTATTTGGCGGGCAAATGGCGACACCAGCCGGGATTTCCCAAGGGAGCGGGCACACACTCTCAGAACTCACACAACCAGTACGCCTCGCCGTCGACTCTACCCCTTTTCCAACCGCCGCCTATCCCACTCCCAACAAATTCTCTGGAGGCGAGTCCAGACAAGAACTCTTCCCACCCCGCAGCTCCTATTCTCCTCCGCCCTGTTTCTCCAGAGTGCACTCTCTGCGGAGAATTGCACGCCACCCTGGACTACATGCTCTTCGGTTGCCCTGCCGATCCTCCCCGGCAGGGACAGCCCGCCATCGGAATATGGGAGCAATGGGACGCCCGCCCTGCGTCCCAGGACCCTGACACCCAACTCATCTGCATGAACCGGGGTGCCAGTACTCTGGCCCTGCGTCGCCTGGACACATGCGCGTAGTGTGAGGGCTCTGCGGTGGCTCTGAGATTTAAAGGGGACCAAACTCGCTTGCTAATTAAATTTTCCATCCATTCATTATCTTGGTGCGATCAAAACGAATGATTCGCGATTTCGACATCAAATGCAGTTCGTTGGCTAAGTTGTTTTCGCCTATGGTTTCGACGAATTCGGATACCAACGGCTACATCACGAAATGACAGTTTGTTTAATACCACCCTCACCCGCCGCGGTGGCTCAGTGGGTAGGGCGCTCGGCTACTGATCCGGAGTTCCCGTGTCGAACCAGACCGCGGCGGCTGCGTTTTTATGGAGGCGAAACGCTAAGGCGCCCGTGTGCTGTGCGAGGTCAGTGCACGTTAAAGATCTCCAGGTGGTCGAAAATTATTCCGGATGCCTCCAAAACGGCACCCCTTTCTTCTTTTCTTCTTTCACTCCCTCTTTTATCCCTTTTCTTACGGCGCGGTTCAGGTGTCCGCCGATATATGAGGCAGATACTGCGTCGTTTCCTTTCCCCAAAAACCAATTATTGTTATTATTAGTAGTACCACCCAACCGCGGCGGCTGCGTTCCGATGGGGGCTAAACTCAAAGACGACCGTGTTCTGTGCGATTTCAGTGCACGTTAAACGAAATGAAATTTTTTTTAAATTGGTTTTTGGGTAAACGAAATAGGCCCCGCCGCGGTGGCTCAGTGGTTAGGGCGCTCGACTACTGATCCGGAGTTCCCGGGTTCGAACCCGACCGCGGCGGCTGCGTTTTATGGAGGAAAAACGCTAAGGCGCCCGTGTGCTGTGCGATGTCAGTGCACGTTAAAGATCCCCAGGGGTCGAAATTATTCCGGAGCCCTCCACTACGGCACCTCTCTCTCCTTCTTCTTTCACTCCCTCCTTTACCCTTCCTTACGGCGCGGTTCAGGTGTCCAATGATATATGAGACAGGTACTGCGCCATTTCCTTTCCCCCAAAACCAATTATAATTATTATATAAACGAAATAGCGCAGTATATGTCTCACATATCGGCGGACACTTGAACCGTGCTGTAATGGAAGGAATGAGCGAAGAAGTCAAAAAAGAAAGGAAGGAAGCGGTGCTTTAGGGGAGGACTCCGGAATAATTTCGACCACATGGACACTGACATCGTGCGGCACTAGGGCGCCTTAGCTCTTCGCTTCCATCGAAACACAGCCTCCGTGGTCGGGTTCGAACCCGGGAACTCCGGATCAGTAGCCGAGCGCCCCAACCAGTGCGCCACCGCGGAGGGTGCACGTTAAAGATTTGTAAAATGAAATTTGGTTTTAAAGGAAAGGAAATGACGCAGTATCTCTCTCACTTCTCGACGGACACTTGAATCGCGCCGATAGCAAGAGATAAAGGAGGGACTGTAAGAAGAAAGGAAGAAAGTGGTGCCGTAGTGGAGGGCTCCGGAATAATTTTGACCACCTGGGGATCTTAGACGTGCACTGACATCGCACAGCGCACAGGCGCCTTTGTGTTTCGCCTCTATTGAAACGCTGCCGCCGCGGTCGGGTACAAACCCGGGTTATCCGGATCAGGGTTCGAACTTGACCGCGAGGAACGCCAAGGGAGACGAGCGAATCGGACGCGCTTCACATTGGCTCTGGGAATTTGCTGCTTTATTCTTCCAATTAACCTTCATACTGCCCGAAACTCCTACCTCAGGCTTTCGTGAACACCCAAGGGACCTTTAGGATGACTTCTTAGCCAGTGATTACGCTGTATATTGCGCAATCAGATTACGAAGACCTCCAAGGCCGATTCGCAGCTCTATGCCTAATCCCCCCTCGGCGGCGCACGGCGGAGCGGAGCGGCGTTCCACGTCAACGCATCATATGGCTGACGCCGTCGCCTTCCCATCCTGCCACAGCGGATCGTGCTCACTGCCGACGGCACCGGAGAGAGTCCACGAACTTGCCGACATTAAAACTCAGGACTGCTCTCCCGGAATTTCTAACACCCACACACCGGAGGAAATCCTACCGCACGGGACGCCGCAGGAGGTCGTGTACTCCAACTCGTATTCCAAATGGACAACACTAGACATGACTGAAGCCTGCCCGAGGGCCAAGCCGTGGTTCAGGACGATCGACGCACGAAAAAAACGGTTCGAAGCTGTAACGGAGGCAGAAGCACACACACCTGCGGAATGATCACGACCCGCACGCTCCGTGAAATTACCGACGCTGCCGCATGATTATTAGAAGGTGGTAATACGTCTACGCGGAGGGGTGACGGTGCATAACAACTCCGGCAGGTCACAACTTGCTGCTTTGCTATTCAAGCTCAGCCGCCAATTAACCCACGATGCCAGGGTCAGACTCAAGCCGGAGCAAAACATCGCTATTCTGAGCACTCCGTTTCCGGACCTCACTGAACAGATATGCAACATCAAGGCAATGAATCCAGGAGGAAAGGAATATTCAATGAATGCTTTGCAGCCTCACCAGACAACTCATGTAGAGGCATCATTACCGGCGCTGTACCCACACCAACGGATGACGAATTGCTGAACTGCGCGGGAACATATCCCCACCAAATAAACATCATTCAAGCAAGGCCTTTCAGACACAAACGGGGCGTGTATATATTGCTTCAAAGGCAAAGCAGTACCACGATTTTTCTACCTCAGCGGCATAGAATACAGGTGCAAACCATTCCCAACAGAGATGCAGGTCTGCGGAAGCTGCCTCAAAACAGGACAACGTGCTGACTGGCATTCGCCCCACTCCGCAGGAGAAATGGTTTAAAATTGCGGAATATGCAATCCTCCACCAGGACATGTCGATCGCAAAAAGCACTACATCATCGGCGACACATCCAACCACTCCACCATTGACACCAACTGTCCCGGAAAACAGAAGTACACCGAAGGAGGGAAAAAGGCAGGCAAAACTGATCAAGGCGAAATCCAACGCCATCCTTATGGAGACATTGGTGCACAGAGCACTATTCTAGATGCGCAGAAGAGGCAAAGGACTGAGCAGATGCAAAAGAATGGGCTGAAGCACAAGACAGAGCAAGAGCACAAGACTGAGCATTGACCCAGGAATGATCATCGGCCCAAATTGAACCAAATCCAAGTCGACCTGACGGGAGAACCGCACAGATATAGAAACAGCACAACACTGCCGACGAAAGTGAATCAGACCAACGGTCCAAGCAAGGCACGCGCAGTCCATCCTAAGAAACCTTGGAACCGAAGCATAGAAGAATGGCCACCCTTCCCACCACTGAGGAAGGAGAACCCAGTGGGCACCGCGGCCGCCCAGAAAACTTTGGAGCAGGCAATGGAGACCAAGAACCCGGAACTGTCACACAAACAATTTAACAAAAACCACACAGAAAAGCACAGTGTGGACACCGTGAACGCCGGACATAAAGCTTTCGAGCCCAGTGGTACCAAGACGGACGCCACCAAGCCGCGGGCCTCTGCCTCAAAAGCCAGTGAATCCGCAGCTCGCATCCAGGGGACTCAGGAGACGCAGTAACTCCGGAACGCTACACCCGAGAACTGAGCTGGCCCTGCTAAGAAGGGTGAGTGGTCTGTCCAAGCAGCCTACATTTGTACCCCTTATCCAACCCCTGACCTCCTATTACACCTCAAGAGGCGGTAAAGCAATACATACTTTATGCTGAATTTCACTCAAAAATCGCTAATATAATCGACACTTTAGGTGCTGAACAACTCGGAGCGAGCAGTAACAGCTCATACAAGCCCAGGCGCAACTGATACAGTCCATGACTCGTAGGATAGAAGCTACGATCAACACACGCTTGGAAAAACATGAAGCCGGCATCAACAAGCTTTTCGAATTTGTAACTCACGAATAATTAATTGCCTCGCAGGCAGCGTGCAGTTCAACCCGCTGCCTGTCTTCATCCAGTATCTCCAGACCAGCAACATGGCACAGAACAATAGCACGCCAAAAGGTCAGCGGCGACGCCAGTCCACCACACCAACATAGACGACTATATGGCAGTGGAACTGTCGCAGCATACGCAGAAAACAAGCACAACTAGCAGCATATATTGCAAACTCCCCTAATCCCCCATGTCATCGCTCTGCAAGAGACGGAAACCAATCGTTTACATATCCACGGTTATCACACGGCAGCCCTTGCGCCACGTACGGTAATCTTGGCACTCGCTTCCATGCCGGTGTTAGACCGCGCACCAACAAACACGCCCGACAGCAAGGGCGCTTAGTATACCGCGATAGAGCTCAGCTCACCTGGGCACACGTATGGCCTCACTATTCTTAACATATACAGAAATCCCAAAGATAAAGGCACCGTTATTCCTGGTATCCTGGGCTCATTTCGTTCCTCAAAGTTTCTTGTGGCGGGTGATTTTAATGCACATCACAAGCACTGGGGATACAGCTCGGATACCCTTAAAGGTAAGCTCAATTGTACCGCAATATCTGATTACAAACTTGGCTTGATCACAAACCCCATCGTACGCACTCGCATTGGCACAAGTGTTACCCGCAACACCACACCCGATCTCACATGGGCCACACAGAACATAATCGTTAAATCTCCTACGGTGCTTCAAGACAGCCTTGATAGTGACTACTTTCCAGTCTCCACTACCAATGCTTACGATTCCAAGATTTCCAACCCTTGTTCAGAGTTCCTCAATGACTGCGATAAATTGCGCTTATACTTGGCACCTGAGTCTTCCAAACCCCGTACTGTCACCGACTGGACAGACCACCTTCTGGTTGAGGCTATCCAGGCGAACAGCAAACGCATTAAAAACACCCCTACGGCACCGCAGGTTGATCCGCATCTGGCTCACCTATGGAAGGCCCGACAGAGACTTCTCAAGCGCTGGCGTCACCAGCGACACAATCGTAAATTGAGACTCCGCATAGCCGCTCTCACTCGTCAGCCAGAAGAATACGCGAACACGCTAGCCCGATCAAACTGGGCAACCTTTTGTAACAACCTCGAGGGTACCTTAAGCACTAAACGCTCTCTTAGATCCAAAAATCACTAAATTCCAGACACAAATAAGCACACAACGTCTATTACAGCTAGAGATAAAAAACGACACAGACGTATTTGGCCAACTGCGGGACACTTATATACCTACAACCCTTCAATCAGCAGACCAACCCAATCTACCTCCACCTAACGCGAAACTTGATGCCGACATTACCTTAAGCGACGTCGGCCGAGCACTCTGTAATATTACCCGCTCTACGGCGCCGCGGCTGGATGGCGTAATGTACAAGGCACTACTCAATCTGGGCGAAATCCAGGAACTCACGGAGCTCTTTAATAACCACTGGCACGCTGGAGCGCTCCCATCAGCCTGGACCCTTACCAGCATGCGATTTATACTTAAACCGGGCAAGCCCCTCACCCTTCAAAATTTGCGTCCGATCTCCTTAGCGTGCTGTGTCGGCAAGCTCCTCGAGCATTTTATTCTCAATCGCCTGCAACCGTTCCCAGAAACAAGAGGATTTCTCTCTAACGTTCAATTTGGCCTCCGTCCAAACATCTCGGCGCAAGACGCACTTCTTGCCCCTAAAGAGTCTCTCTTGTACACTATGCGCCGTAAAGCCGCTACACAAGCCTTACTGGCCCTGAATATTCATAAGGCTTTTGACACAATAAGCCATTACTATATTATGACGACATTAACCACCACTGGCTGCGGCTCCTGCATATGGCAATTTGTTCGGGCATTCCTTCAGGGACGCCCGGCAGAACTCCGCCTTGGGATGTCGCCTCCCAGCCTTTTCGCCTGTCTACCCGGGGAACTCCACAAGGGGCGGTCTTATCACCTTTACTTTTTAACTTTGCCCTAGCGCCCCTGGCAAAGGCCCTTGCTGCTATCCTAGTGCTCCACACAGCCATATACGCAGATGATATAACCATCTGAACAACGGGAGAATCCATTGGAACAGCCCAGGATATCCTCCAATCTGCCATAGACATCACCACTACCGCATTATTAAACACAGGCCTCCGTTGCTCTCCAAATAAATAGGAACCCTTGCTGCTTAAACCCCTCCCCCAGTGACCCCCCCCATTGAACTGTACATGTACGGGAATCCAGTACTCATTGTGTCTCGGGAAGTGAGTGCGTAAAAACTTTATTGAAAGAAAGTGTAGATTCGTGGTCAGTAAGTGAGGTCCAGACCATGTAGGTCTCGTACCGCACAGGCCCATTCGACAGCCTTGACTTGAGTGCCTCGGTCGTCGCTGACCTTTACTGAAAGCCACGCGTCACGTGAGGGAGCAGCCATGAGATCTGGGGGTGGGGGATGTGCTTTACAGTCCCAGATTATGTGGTCTAAAGTAGCTTTTGCACCGCAGAAGCGGCAGTTAGGGCTGGAGGTTGTAATAAATATGTGCGAGTACACATTTGGGTTGGGGAAAGAGTCGGTTTGCAGTCTTCTCCACGCCACCTGCTGCTCCCTTGACAGGGAGGGGTGCGGCGGCGGGAACTGCCTACGTGCGAGTCTAAAATGGGTGGTGTGGTCGTGATAGGAGGTTAGCGCTTCACCGGTTGCCTCCGGGTTCGGACCGTCTACTGCTCGGCTGGCTGTAACTCGAGCTTGTGCGTTGGCGGCCTCGTTTCCGGGGTTTCCGGCGTGCGCCGGGACCCATATCAGGTCAATGTCTCGGAGGGGGGATGTGTCTAACATTTTCCAGGATATTTCTGGCCGTGAGTGAGATGCGACCTTTGGCAAAGTTCGCAATGGCATATTTGGAATCGCTAACGATGGTTGTAGCGTCCGTAAAGGCGATAGCAGCTGCAATTGCAGCTTCTTCCGCGGTTTTCGCGTTCTTGTTAAATACTGTAGCGGCCATGAGGAGAGTTGCCGCGTCCGGGTCCTGAGGATGAGATACCCCACAGATCGCGAACCTGTGGGGGCTGTCTTAGTAGTTGGCTGCATCGACGTGGATGACGTCTGGAATACTCTGCAAGCGTCGATGCAGAGCTCTGGCTCTTGCTTCTCGCCGACCCTGTTGGGTTTGCGGGTTCATGTTCTTGGGTAGAGGTAATATTTTTATCTTTTTTCGGATATGGCTAGGAACGGGGCCTGGATGGTCCGCCATAGGCTCACCTTCGATGCCAAGTCTGTCCAGGATGATTCTGCCCGCTGCAGTGCTGGAGATTCGAGCCGTCTGTGTTGTTAGGTGGGCTTCCTTAAGTTCAGAAAAGGTATTGTGTACACCCAGGGCGAGGAGTGTCTCGTTGGCTGTGAATTTAGGAAGGCCCAACGCCGTTTTGTATGCATGCCGTATTAGGGTATCAATCTTTTGTTCTCCTTTCTTGAGATGGAGATAGGGGAAGGCATATGTAATTTTGCTGATGACGAATGCTTGAAGGCGTTTGTATAGGTCGTGCTCCTTCATGCCTCGTCTCTTGTTGGCGATGCGCCTGATCATGCACGCCACCCGGTGTACTGAGCTTTCGAGTCTCCCCAGTGCTACAGTGTTGCGGGAGGTGTTGGAGATGTGGAGTCCTAAGACCCGTATGTTCTCCACTTCATCTATGTTTTTGCCTTGGATCGTAATGTTGATGGGGATCCTGTCTTCAGGTTTCTTGCTCCGTCGTACGATTAGGAGTTCTGATTTTGGTTGGGAACACTCGAGGCCGGCTCTCCTCGCCTACAACTCAACCGTTTCAGCCGCTGCTTGGAGAGCTTCTTCAATTTGTCCATCGGAGCCGCGGTTCTTCCAGATAGTTATGTCGTCTGCGTACAGAGTGTGATGGATGCTTTGAATTGCGTTGAGCCTGTCTGGAAGCTCGATTAAAGCCAGATTAAAGAGGAAGGGCGACAAGACTGCTCCTTGTGGTGTCCCTCTGTTTCCGAGCCTGATTGGGGTGGATTTCAGTGTTCCAACGGTGATCTCCACCGTTCTATTTACTAGAAAGGCTTTAACATAATTGTACGCCCGTTCGCCTGGGTTGAGGTCGGCTAGGTGTTTCAGAATGGTATTGTGTGACACGTTGTCGAATGCCTTTTTGAGATCGAGGCTCAATATTGTTCTTGTGTTCTTAATGGAGAGGTCGAGTATGTCACGTGATAGCTGGAGCATGACGTCTTGGGTGGAGAGTCCTCTTCTGAAGCCCACCATGGAGTGTGGCTTGAGGTTGTGGTCTTCGGTGTAGTCCCGTAGTCTGTTCAGAACCACGTGCTCCATGAGTTTCCTGAGACAGGATGTGAGGGAAATGGGTCTTAGGTTGCCCACGTTGAGTTTCTTGTTGGGTTTTGGAATAACTGTCACTCGGGCATGTTTCCAGCTGCTGGGAATGATTCCTGTCTCCCAGCATACGTTGAAGTAATCTTTGACTGCAGTGACAGATTTAAGGTCCAGGTTACGGAGGACCTTATTCGTAATCTGATCTGGTCCTGCCGCTGAGGTTGTTCTAAGCTGGCCCAGCGCTGCCCAGACTTCTGCATCACTGAACAGCTCGTCCAGCTGCGGATTTGGCTGTCCCGAATACTGTGGGCTCGTTTCTCCGTCGTATGCGGTATTTAGGTATTTGTCCCTGAGGAGGTCCAAGAAGTAGTGTTCGTCCCCGGGGTGTTGATGGATGACTTTAGCGAGCTGTCCTTGCGCAGCCGACTTGGACTGTGTGGGGTCGAGAAGGTGGCGGAGCAGGTGCCACGCCCTCTTACTACCCAGTTGTCCGTTCAGACTGTCACAGGTTTGATACCATTGTTGCCGGGTAAGTTCTATCGCATATTGTTCAATTTCTCTTTCGAGTTGGGCGATTCGACTTCGTAGCCTTTTGTTGAGTCGCTGTATCTTCCACCTCTTCATAAGACTATTTTTTCCCTCCCACATGTGTGCCAATCTTGAATCGAGGTTAATTTGTGCGGCGTCTGTTGTTATTTCGCTTGTGTGCGACTCTACATCCTTACATAATGATTTAACCCAATCTTGGATGTCTTCGATTTCAGTCGGGGCCGTTCAGTCGGGGAAGATTCTCGACCTTCTCAATTACAATACACTCGATGCAACCGCCACCCTTAAGCTCTTGCAAAGACAGACCAAACAAGTGGCTGCACTAATCAAGCGGGTGGCAGGACGCAATCATGGGCTCTCTAGACGCGAGACCCTCAATATGACAAATGCAATAATCATTAGCCGCATTACATACCACATCCGATACCACATACTCAGAGCTAAAAACAGCAGGCAGACATCGTAATTAGAACGGCTGTAACCTCCGTCCTACGTCTTCCACGGACGGCTAGCACGAGACGTCTCCTGGCCACTGGTATCCACATTACTGTGATCGAATTAATAGCGACTCAACGCACCAACCAATTAGTCTGCCTGAGTCGCACGGAAACAGGACAATGCCTACCGCGACCGCTCCGTCTTAATCCACCCATTTCCACCCCAACAAGTCCTACACCTTACGCGATTTCTCTGAATACGCAGGATCACTTATATCAGAAGCCCCTACCGGGCTAGCCTTCATCAAGGTAGGTGGCAGGCTCGAGCGAGCTTTTACACCAAAACATACAGCAACCGCTCCGATATCCTTTATGTCGACGCGACAGAAAATTCTAAAGTAGGATTCTCGCAGCCTATGAAGACGGCGCAGTGGGGACAGCCGCCACTATCCGAACTAATTGACCTGCAGAGGCCGAAGGAGCCGCCATCGCAGTTGCGCTGGCCCACTCCACCATTGACAAAATTTCCTGTGGTTTAGCTGTGGTTAACACTAGCTGAATTGCGAAAGCTTCGTTTTCTCGGCACGTCGTCAACGCAGCGTCTCATTCCGACGCTCTCGAGAACTCAAACCAGTCTCCTCGGCAGTTGAATAGTCACCCGGCACGTGGCACGACTTCTAGCCGCATCTTCATTTGGACGCTTCTCGTTTCGTGCGACGCATTCTGCTGCCGTCTCTTCAGCCTGTTGTCTCTTCCTCTCTTCACCTCTCTTTTGTGCTCTCCAGAACGACTAGAATAAACTGAGGCGAAGTGCATATATATATATATATAGAAGTGGGCACTTCTACAAAGACACTTTTATTTATCAACGTTTCGACCGCGGTGCGGTCCTCTTCAGGACATATATATATATATATATATATATATCATAAGGGAGCTAACAGTCACCGAAACCAAGGTGCATAGGGGAATGTTTCTTTCTTTATGTGTTGTGGTTACCAGTGGGATATTATAGTACTTAGATTAATAAATCGATTAAAGAAAATTACTTATAAAGCAGCAGAAAAAACAACCCACGACCTCCGAATATCGCGTCCGGTGCTCTTACCGACTGAGCTACGGCGACGGCTGTCCAATCTGCTGCTCTCGTGGGTATATATGTTCATTGGGTGTAAGCGAACCTTGAGAGTGTTCACCAGCGCCACCCTCGATCATAGCGGCGGACGTAGCACGTCCTGTAATACCGCGAGTGTGACGTGGAACGTTCGGATCCCACCGGCGGCATGGTTGTTTTTTCTGCTGCTTTATAAGTAATTTTCTTTAATCGATTTATTAATCTAAGTACTATAATATCCCACTGGTAACCACAACACATAAAAAAGAAACATTCCCCTATGCACCTTGGTTTCGGTAACTGTTAGCTCCCTTAATAAGTTTGTCAAACGGGTACCTCATTTCATTTAACATATCTGCTATATATATATATATATATATATATATATATATATATATATATATATATATATATATATATATATATATATATATATATATATATACACACCCCGGGAGGCAACACCTCCTCTCCCTCAACCCCAGCGGAGCACATCTGGTGGAGAAAGCGGCGACGGCAGCGGCGTCGACGGCGGCGACATCTGTTGGAGCGCGGCTGCGGCGTTGCTAGACAACGCCATGGCATACGGCTGATGTGCCATCATGCGACGAGCGGAGCTGACTGCCTGGCTGGCGTAGTGTTGCTTTCGCAACAAGAACATAACCGAGATTTGCACAGATTCCCAGGCCGCATACCGCGGCTACCTAAAGGGCGTGGCGACGCCGGCCACACACCGTATTCTTGCCACAGCCAGCTCTCTCGACCGAGAAGATCGTGGATCCCTGGGCATGCTTCGATCCCCGGTTATGAGCGCGTTCATGCGCTGGCCAGAGAACTCTTTTCCGAGACCCCGCACGATCAAGCACCCAACCCTGCCCACGAGGCCCCATCGGTCCTTTATACCTATCATCAAATCACCACATTCTGCAAACTCAGCCGCATGGCATTACCACCACACCACAGTACTTTTTCGCCCTTATCCAGCGCCATATAGCGACAAATGCAGACGGGCTGCTTTATTTCAGCCTACCGTCGCTCATGCTTTCACCCCACCTTTCCTCGTCATTGTAACACAAGCGGCGTGCCCAGATCCACACTGTCCTACGTTTGGGAATGTTCTTCCCAACAGGCAGTAACCCCATCCCTAAACCCCTCATTCATGATGGCAGGATGCTTTACAGACCGCTCAGCCCGGCAGCCAGAAATGGCTAGTGGATCGGGCTTTATGGAAGCGGAAGCCCGTGGACTCCTGGACCAGTATGTGACCACCCTGCAAGATTTTTTTTTTGTCTACTAATAGCAGTTTTTAACCCGACCGCGGCGGCAGCGTTTCAATGGAGGCGAAACGCAAAGGCCCCCGTGTGCTGTGCGATGTCAGTGCAGGTTAAAGATCCCGGGGTGGTCGAAATTATTCGGGAGCCCTCCACTAGGGCACCTCTTTTTTTCTTTCTGCTTTCACTCCATCCTTTAGCAGTTCCAGCATGGTTTGGCTCAGGTGTCCGCCGATATGTGAGACAGATGCTGCTCCATTTCCCTTCCCCGAAACCCAATTTGGTGTTGGTAGTGGTGTTATTAAAAATATTAGTAAAAAGGAAGGAAAAGATTTTTGCTAGCCCCGGCATCTGCCATCGATACTGAAGCACCTGAGCTGGGGCAGCGGAAATAAATGATAGCAGAAAGAATGGAGCAAAGAAATGAAAGACGTGAGGGGACAGGAAGAGAGGATAGAGGGAGAAGTAATAAGTACAAACTATTTACACTATATGAAATGTGTCCAGGTTGTGCGCGCGATTAGTTTATTTTAGAGAAATTAAATCACACACGCGCACAGCACTGTGTTGGTTGCAACTGGAGTGAGGCGTCCAGTTATTAATCGTTCAAGGTAGAACTCGGGGAGCGTTCGGTCACCGCGTGTAACTAACTGACGGAAAACAGACGGGACGTCAAGCCCGTGTGTTTGAGGAATGCACAGAGGCTCACCAAAGTTCGCTCACGAGTGCGCGCACTGCCCTTGTTGTATGCCCTGGTAGTATTTTGGTCGCGACCAGAATACAGCCGCAAGCTGCACAAACACCCTCCTTTCGCCTCTTCTACCTTTCACTAAGCCGTACTCATGGCGGAGCTTGGCGATTGCAACTCAATATCTGTGGCAATTGTGTTACCCTTTTCGGGCCACCCATATATTGTCATAGCACATTCACCCGAACTGCCCAATCAGCAAAGGCCAAAGCGGGCGAAGCCTTCTTTTCTTCCCCTGAGTAGAAATGACCGTTAGCCTGCTTACAGTGAGCAATAAAGTTGTATATACACAGGGCTCATAAATGTGCTCCTTGGTGCACTTGCTTTCGATCCCTTCCCACGATGTTATCAATGAAATATTACACGGGAAAATTTTTTCAGTTCACCGACCCCGGTTCAATGCTTAGCAACAGTTATTACACCCTGTATAGCAGCACCTTCACACTTGTTTGATGAGTGCAGCTTGCGTAGCACCGTCGTTTGAGAGTTACCACCACTGGCTGTTGGAAGTTGCTATCCGAAAAAATTAACTTGCACAACCGCCGTATTATGGAGAGAAGCGTAACGCAATCCGGAGTTCCCGGGTTTGAACCCGACCGCGGCGGCTGCGTTTTTATGGAGGAAAAACGCTAAGGCGCCCGTGTGCTGTGCGATGTCAGTGCACGTTAAAGATCCCCAGGTGGTCGAAATTATTCCGGAGCCCTCCACTACGGCACCTCTCTCTTCCTTTCTTCTTTCACTCCCTCCTTTACCCTTCACTTACGGCGCGGTTCAGGTGTCCAACGATATATGAGACAGATACTGCGCCATTTCCTTTCCCCCCAAAAAACCAATTATTATTAAGTAACGCAGTAATGTCCAGAATGACGAAAGCGTCATTTGAAGCCGACCCACACGCTCTTGTATGCGCAGTATTCTACACAAGAACAGTTAGAAAAAGCCTTATCACAACATGTAAATTAAGAACGCATATGGCACAACTTATTCTTTATGACTGACTGTTTGTTATTCTGCTGAAGAAGTAAAGCAAGGTAGCATGACTTTCTCAACATGCTTATTGGTGAATAAAAGAAAACACATTCCCATTTGCTAAACGCAATTCGCCTCAGAATGGTTAGAATTACGCACTAAAAAGCGGCCAGAAAAAAAAAGGTTCTACTTTGTTGCTCACAGTCGTACCCAAGGACAATCACACTAAAGAAATTCGACGGCCATTTTTGCTTTCACCGCACAATTCAAACTCTTTATGGGAACCGCGGGAAAATTTACTTGTGGGGTAGAAATGCACGAGCTCTTTCACCTACACGAGTAGATCAAATCAAATGAAATCAAAATCAAAACATTTTATTTTCAGAGCGTGTCCTGCGGAGACAGAGACTAAAGGCTGATACAGCCTGACGTGGTCTCTGCCCCCGTTTTGTTTGTAGAGCGTAGCAAAAGGTGCACTTGTCATATAAATTTCGGTTTTACATTCGATATTCAACAAAAATACTTTAGACTATACCAGGAAAAAAAAGCAATACTACTCATATACGCAGTTGACAAAAATCATGTGCCCAGACAAATTTTATAAGAATTATAACGCGTTACAGTCATTCAGTGAGCACTGATGCAGCAGTACACACTGCGCATAAAAACAAAAACAGTAAATCAGAAAGAATACGCTCATATTATAATTACAACAGTCTACTGAACGCATGCGGTGGTCACAAGAAAAGTTCTATACATTCTTTTTAATTGAGCAGGGCTATCGGTCCAAGTTATTATGCCTTCATGTTTATTTAGAATATTGATTGCTTGGTAGGTCCATGTCTGTTTACCGTAATTTGTTCTAACCTTCGGAAGCCTTCTTGTGTGATGTCTAAAATCGCACTGTTGATCAACTGTCACGCCGAATTCTTTGTATATGTGTGTATGTGTTGAATTATTTTATACAAGTGTATTTGGTTGGCCACGATCATGTCGTGCTTTGCAAATAGGTCCCTACTGCGTAAAACGCGGATGTCTCCTGTATAATATTCAAAAATACGTAGCATTCGTTTTTGTAATACCACCAACTTATTATAGTTATGTAGAGTAGTGGTGCTCTAAACTAGCGTACAGGACGAACGTGTTGAATAAATTAAAGTGTGATAGAGATTTTTTTAAAGAGAAAGGTATCATTGTCGAGATTTTTCTAATGCATCCGATCGGTCGGGCTATATCGGGGGCCGAGTGCTCTACATGGCATGTCCATGTCAGAATTTCCTGAAACCAAACTCCTAGAAACTTCTGCTCGGATGTTTGCTGAATGTTCGTTGTTTAGTACATAATTTGCATCACATGTTGGTCACGTTTATTTGGAGGAGAAAATATTATATATTTACTTTTAGTAGCGTTTATTTGTAGACAGTTTTCATTTAGCCATTCAGAAACAGTGTGCAAGTAGCGAGTTGCAATTTCTTCAATTTCGCGTTTTGTCCGTGCAGAAAAAAATACGTTGGTGTCATCTGCAAACATAACAATATCGGGAGTGTCGGCCATTACAGTAATGTCACTGATGTATAACAAAAACAGCGTAGGCCCTAATATTGATCCTTGCGGTATTCCATTTTTTTACGCTCTACCAAGTAGAGGAGTAATTAATCACATTCGCAAATTGGAAGCGTATATCAAGACAATCTTTTATTAATTTTAGTGAAGTGGCACGTTTTCTATAGCATTCCAGCTTATGAAATAGTAAGCTGTGATAAACCGAGTCAAAGGCTTTTTGCAGGTCATATATAATAACCGTAATGTATAAACACTATTTTCAATACCCTGTATTATTTTCTTCTCTACGTGAAGTAGTGTTTGTTCAGTGAATTTAGATATTTGAAATCCTAACTGGGAGCTGCATATAGTACTTTAATTTTAAAAGAACTTTGTTATACAGCCATTAATAGCCCGCTCAAAAACTTGCGGTATAATAGGTAATACTGATTTTGGTCTGTAGTTTGTAAGGGCGTTTCTGTCTCCTGTCTTGTATATTGGCACAACATTTGCCATTTTCAATTGGTCAGGAAAGATACCAGTGTCTAACATTAAGTTAATATGTGCGAGAACATTTTATTAACAGGGACACATACCTAATGGGTTCGGCCTTGATTTCATCATATCCAGCAGGCACATCACTTTTTATTTTAGTAAGTAAATGATCAGTGTCTTCCGGCGAAAGATGCTGGAAAACAAGCGAATTCGGCAAGGGACTAGTGTGTCTTGTCGATTGTCTACCGCCTGCGGTTGATTTATCTGCCCTCCCTGATTGTATGAAATACTCATTCATCATGTTACCCAAGCAATGTCCCGCTATCAGATTTCCATTTATCTCAACCTCTTCATAGGGTGTCGTTACACTCGTTTTGCTTGTGAGTTTGTTCAGTTTCCTTATTTTTTTGCGTTGCTATGATGGCGGCAAAAGAAGCATTGATAATAATTTTCTTTCGCTTTCTCTAAGTCTGTATTAAGTTTGTTGCAGACCTATTTCAAATCCTTGAAAGGTTTACATCCAGTGTAGGAATAAAAGTATGGTACACCTTATTCTTTTCTCTTATTCGTCTGTAATCGTAGCAGTAATGCATGTTTTTTTTATTGCTTTCTTATTTTTCCGCCTGCATAATAAAGGAAACGCTTCATCATAACAAACATTTAACTTGGTTTCAAAGTTTTCGTATGCTTCATTAGGTTCATTACTGTCATACACATTGGCCCAGTTTATAGCTTCAATTAAAAGAAAAAATTCTGAGCGATTTGTCCTCTATTTTTGATAGTTTGTTTTCCTCAGGGGCGTTTCTGCGTGTAAAGTGACCAATAATACAAAACACGGGCAGATGATCGCTTATGTCGCCTGCTATAACTCCACCCATTACTTCTGATATGCTGATATTCGTAACACAAGTGTCTATGGTTGTAGCTGTTTCAAAACTAACTCGTGTCGGTACAGCAACCAAATTCTCACATCCGTATGACATAACTAACCTCTTATATACCATCGCGTATTGGCCACTACTAGCTGTGTTTACGTTTATGTCAAACACGATAAAGAAAGGTAACCTACTTGTTTGAAAAAACTGCAATAATTCCTCAAGAAAATCTAAAAAGGCGTGTTTACTGCCAGCTGGATGTCTATAGATGGCGGCAAGCTGTAACTGAGATGTTTTTATTACCAAACATTCAACACTTTCGTTTGAAGTTGTGTACTCCTCGAGAATGCTATAAGCATAGCTGGGCTTAACATACACCGCCACACCACCTCCTTTTTTTCCTATTCTGTCTAAACGTACGCACGCATAATTGCCAATCACTGGCATTTCATCATTGTTTGTTAGCCAAGTCTCTGCAAAAACAATGGCTTCAAACCTCATCACGAGGGACTGAAAGAATATTTGGAAGTTTTTGTCTTGTGCTTGTCATGTTGAAATGTATCAGAGAGAAATTATATTGGTCAGACCTAAATGTGCTGTTTAATAATTCTGGTGAGTAGAAGTCATGCCTACTCAATGATGCAACAAAAACAAAAGCCTTGCATGTCGGGTAACACGTCTTTAGCTCATTTTCGCCAAGTTATCAGTGCTCGACATTCGCAGAATAGTGCTGCCTTCATCTTTCCTTGCTAGGACCTTGCCGCCAGCTGCCCATACATACTTCTATTTAGGCTCCTTTTTCTTTGTCGCTGTTGCCCCAGGCAACTGCTTGTTGTGCCTCTTCAAATGCTCGTTGAAAAAGACTCGTTGCTATCACTAGTGAGGCACATCTCTTTTGAGTCAGTTCTCCTTTTCTTAGCCTTGGCGAGTATCGAGTTCCACTTTGTGCGTCTCACGAAGCGAACAACGATGTTCATGGTTGTTGAGTTCGAGGTTGGAAATCTATGACAAATGCCAGTGTCACTGTCGTCGATTACTTCTCCTACTAACTCGCAGTTTTTTTGAACGGCTACAACAGACTCACGT
Organism: Amblyomma americanum; assembly: GCA_030143305.2. Taxonomy (NCBI): domain Eukaryota; kingdom Metazoa; phylum Arthropoda; class Arachnida; order Ixodida; family Ixodidae; genus Amblyomma; species Amblyomma americanum. Next base: position 44,126 of record JARKHS020020986.1, read on the forward strand.
TCATGAAAGCATGACAGTCATGAGAGCATGAGAGTCACACTCATGAACGCAGATGAAAGCAGTAGACAATCTGTGCATCTCGACCACGATCAAAGCGGCTACTTTGGGAGCAAGGACTGTGAGGTGTAGCTCCGCAGCACGTGGCACTTCCGTCATGTGCGCTGGAGGCCACTTCTTTGCGATCGGACTTTTTGAAGCCCGCGTCTATTGACGCGAGATGGCCGTAATTGGTCCTGCCGTAGCGCTGAACATAACCACGTGATTTTGTAGCGATAGCTAGACTACTCTAGCCACTTCTCGAGGTCAGCGTGGCTGCGCGCTGAGCCGTAGCACTACCGCTCCGCCAGCTGTGCGCATGCGCGGAGTGACGTCATAGCCCGCAGCTGGTGTGCGCGCCGCCCACCTCGTCAGTTGTGCGCATGCGCGGAGTGACGTCAGAGCGCGCAGCTGGTGTGCGCGTCGCGCGCCTACATTACGCTAGCATTTCGAGCCTTCAGCATGGCGGCACCGTGGCAGCTGCCGGCGGCGCACCGGCGAAATCGAGTGGGACAGGAGTGGAGAGAGGAAGGAAGGAGAGAGCGAATCCACGTCCACGGACGATGAAGAAAAAGGAACGCCCAGCGAAACGCAGCAGCGAAAGACTGACTTTGCAATTATACTGAACTAGTTGCACTCGGCCAGTTTTAGCTATCGCGTAACTTCAGCTTTCACCAGAGCCAAACCACACCCATTTTTAAATTTTAAAAACTCATATTCCAATTACCAACTGACGGCTACAAACCTTTAATTTCAACCAAGTGCCAAACTATAATAACAAAATGTTAATTATAAGAAATTAGATAAGATTATTCCCTTTTTTTCTTACGTCCGCCCAATCTCGTATAACTATGGTCCTGAAGCCGTCTTCATACGTTAAAAAGCATATTCTTAACAGTTAGAGGCAGGCTTTCCATCAAAAGTATTCAAAAATTCATGAATCACAGCGGCTGCAATACCGCAGGAAAGCACGGGGTGCGCAATACAAGGGCAAGAGCAAGATAAGTATCCCCAGGTGAGGAAAAAATTAATTAAATTCTTTAAATGTGAACGTGAAAATAAGCCTTTTGTTTTCTTCTTTTCTTTTTGAAGATTAAAATCGTAAATATTAAACTCTACGTGTGCTCCGACCATTATGCGCAATTGTGATAGGCCTCTAGCAAAAGCCACATGGGAACATGTTTTTTTTTCAGTACGTGGCTCGCCCGAGTTATCGGCTCATATCTGCTTAATTTCTAAAAAAAAGTTTATTCCCTTCGTGAAATTTCTTTCTCCTTTCAGGTATTCTATACCGGAAACCAGCACGTGCTTTCGGAGTTGGTTTTTTTAGTCACAGAGTATTAGTGTTTTTAAAAAAGAAATTTGATGCAAAATGCAATTATTTTCTGCTCTTTCATAAAATTCCTTCAAAAATACAGTTCGACCAGCAGGTAAAATATAAAGGTGCAGCCCAAACGAAGGCACTTTTTGGAAGCAATGGCCGAGTGTCCTACCTTATATTTTGCCCTGAGTTCTTTTTATGAGAATGTATTGTTAACTCAGTAGACATACCGGCCGTTTCAACTGCGGGGCACCTGTTTTGATAACAGGTGCCGCTGTTTTGATGACTTGCTGCTCGCCCCTCACACTCACAGCACTCGCGCAAAGCACTGTCGAATACAGAATTCCATTCCCGCGAAAGGAATGGACCATGAACTACAGATCGTGCCATTCTTCCACTTTTTTCTTTCTTTTTGTACATTCTCGAAGCTCGTTCTGTGCGACCTGTCGACGCACATGTGTTATTAGCGTCGGTGCTATATTCGCGTTGCCGGTCTCTTTTTTTTCTGAACGCTTTTTAGTTATTTTCCCGCGAAAATATTTTTATTTTCCCTTAGCGTGTTACATTAATTCTACCAAATGCGTGTATTGCGACCAGGAAAGAGCGGCGCACCAGAGTGGGCATAATTTGCCTGTAAATTTTGGTTAATGCACGCAAACATTACGAGACGGCAACGACAATTGCACGAGCGTTATCTTTTTTTTTTGTTGCGTAGTTGGCTTGTATTTAATTACGGTAAAGGCTGAAGCATTTCTTCAACTCGAGAGGGTTCCAAATCAAAGAGAGCACAGGTCGGCGCTCAAAGAATTTTAATATCTAAAATGCGAAAAAACTCACAGGATGATGGCGACTGTGTAATGCGAGATTCAGCGACAGATGTTTAGGTGTTTAGTTTTGGGGATATTTTGAGGTAGGATAGATACAGTGACCACATAATGCTCTGATGTAGTGCCCAAGTGATGCATCCCTGCACTGGCAGGCGGCTGTTCAAACAGAGCAACCCGTAGGCTGATGCGGCACAGGTTGAGCGTGATATAATGTAAGTGCATTGATAACTCACATTATCACGGGCACATTATATCATGCTGCAAAAGATAATCCACAGCATCTCTTCAAGCAACTCTTATTAAAAACACTTCGTTGTGTGAAGCTTATTGCGACATTATCTCGAATGATTATCATCAACATCATCAGCCTGGCTACACCCACTGCAGGGCAAAGGCCTCTCCAATTAACCCAGTCCTTTGCCAGCTGCGGCCACCGTATCTCCGAAAACTACCTAATATCCCCAGCCCACCTCACCCTCTGCCGCCTCCTAGTGCGCTTGACTTCTCTTAATATCCACTCCGTTACCCATGAGTACCAGCGGTTACCTCGCATTCCCATTGCACGCCCTCTCTAAGGATATTTCTTCCTCTTGAGGACCGGGGTTCGAGTCCCGGTGCCGTGCAGCGAATGATTAAGGACTTAGAAAATTCTGACGGGTACTCACTTTGACGCAATGGATGGATTATTAGTGACTAAATAGGAACGCGGATTACCTAACGTCTTTATTTATGAGTAGGGGTGCAGTGCTCGGTTTAGAGTGGAAAACAACTACTTTGGCACGCATAATTGCATTTTTTAAATTCAGGCTTAACATAAAAGGGCCCGTATCATTGACATGAATACACCGTTTTGTGGACTTTTGAGAAGCAGTTGCTCTCAATAAAGCAAACGAGGTACAGTAGCCAGGGGCGTGATTAGGCAGTGCTGTTAGGTTAAGTGACGCAGTTTTTTTATTTTCAGGCATTCCTTCACTACCCGTTACCACACACGACCATGCAGACCAGGAGGCTTGACTTCTCGCCAAACGTCGTTCAAATTGGGCTAGTTGGTTTTCCGAAGTATGTTTAGTGATCATGCATAAACACCAGTAAAATGTCCTTTTTGCCTAGCACAACAGCTCAGCGGCACTTGCATTGCAGCAGTCAGCACGCCTACCACGTGATGCCCCCTCCTCTCTCTTAAGCAATCCTAACAGCCCAACGTTGACATGAGACCCCGTTTCTATAAGTAAACTCAATTTACGCAGTCGTCAATTAGTTCCACCGCTTAATTTCTGCGTCTTTTTAAGTGGTGACATCATTGTATGCTACAAGCAGAGCAGTGTGTACGACAATTTGTTCGTTAATTACTGGCAACTCGACTGCTCGCAGTTACAAACTGGGGAATATATGCTCTAAGTGACGAAGTCAATTATGCTCTTTGACTACACAGAGCCGACATGGGAAGGAAAAGAAGGGGCTCATTACGACATACGTATGAAGGTAGCCAACATTCAACGAAACCATGAAGCATAGGGGAATGTTTCGTTTTTAAATAGTGGTGATCTGAATGGGAAGTTAGTAAATTAATTATTTAACGCTGAAGATATCTTATTAAAAAGTAGAAGAAAAACACACACTGGCCGCCAGTGGAATTCAAACCAACGAACTCCCCATTTCACTTCCGATGGTCTACCAACTGAGAAACGGCAGCGGCTGCCCAATCTTCTACTTTCGGGGCTTTTTACGTTGCATGTTGCCTAACCTTGAGGCTGTTCACCAGCGCCATCTTCATCTATAGTGGCGGATGCAGTACGTTCTTTGTTATTTCGAGTGTCACGAGGCACGTGATCGAAAAGTGAGGGTGGAAACTGTGCAATAACTTTCTAATGGAATCAATACCACAATATACCACCGCAGAAAGTCGGCGTTTCATCCGTAGAAAGTAGAATTCAGCCGAAAAAGAAAGCCAAACCGGCGCTCTAAAATTAAAAAAGAAAACAGACGGCAGGAATATTAAAAAATACCGAAAAGTGGAAGCCCCCTAAATGACCAGTTTAAACCTTTTGTACGCACAAATGAATATTTAGCTCAAGCGACTAGAGGCTCAAATTTTCTTCGCATAAGTGAACTATCTAGACCAACTGTGTAGCACTCCAGTGTGCAATAACTTCTGATTGCTGAGCAAGCAATGAATGTAGGACTACCACCGGCGGCCATAAATGATGAAAGGGCATTACACACACACACACACACACACACACACACACACACACACACACACACACACACACACACACACACACACACACACACACACACACACACACACACACACACACACACACACACACACACACACACACACACACACACACACACACACACACACACACACACACACACACACACACACACACACACACACACACACACACACACACACACACACACACACACACACACACACACACACACACACACACACACACACACACACACACACACACACACACACACACACACACACACACACACACACACACACACACACACACACACACACACACACACACACACACACACACACACACACACACACACACACACACACACACACACACACACACACACACACACACACACACACACACACACACACACACACACACACACACACACACACACACACACACACACACACACACACACACACACACACACACACACACACACACACACACACACACACACACACACACACACACACACACACACACACACACACACACACACACACACACACACACACACACACACACACACACACACACACACACACACACACACACACACACACACACACACACACACACACACACACACACACACACACACACACACACACACACACACACACACACACACACACACACACACACACACACACACACACACACACACACACACACACACACACACACACACACACACACACACACACACACACACACACACACACACACACACACACACACACACACACACACACACACACACACACACACACACACACACACACACACACACACACACACACACACACACACACACACACACACACACACACACACACACACACACACACACACACACACACACACACACACACACACACACACACACACACACACACACACACACACACACACACACACACACACACACACACACACACACACACACACACACACACACACACACACACACACACACACACACACACACACACACACACACACACACACACACACACACACACACACACACACACACACACACACACACACACACACACACACACACACACACACACACACACACACACACACACACACACACACACACACACACACACACACACACACACACACACACACACACACACACACACACACACACACACACACACACACACACACACACACACACACACACACACACACACACACACACACACACACACACACACACACACACACACACACACACACACACACACACACACACACACACACACACACACACACACACACACATGAATTTTATTGCAAGATGTATATATGAAGCAAATAGCGTGTGCCCGCAGAAGCGCAAGCGCTTCTGGGCGGGCCCCGGCAGTCACAACAATGCGCTGTCAATACAAAAGTCTGAAAGTATACAACTGTCATTCATGGCAAAAAGAAGAAGAAAAAGATAACAACAAAACAAATCCAATATAGGGCATATTGTTCAGTCATCGAATAATCGATTCATAATATTGTAAAGCAAAGGAAATCTGCAGTCAATAAACGGAACACGGATTTCAATAAAAAGATATATATTACAAAACAACTCGGTATTTTCTTCCATTCCAACTTTCAATCCAAGCTTTTTGTTCAGATTTCAAAGCCCTCGTAGAATCACAACCCAATACCTTTGCAGGTAGTTTGTTAAAATAGTAAGGTATATAGAACTGTCGTAACCTTTTACCGTAGTTGGTATAAACCGTAGGAACTTTATAACGCACTATGTGCCTAAACGACCCTTGTGTTATGTCTGGCTGTTTATACTGCACTGAAAAGTAATTTCAAAGAACTACCACTTGCACCTACAAGTCATGCAGAGGAATAACTCCTGCTTTAACCATTCTGGGGTTGTGGTCGGACTTCTCATTAGCAGTGCCGTAGAAATAATTAGTGGGAATTTTGCACAGGAAACTATTAACCTTATTCATCTTACAAGGCGCACAAGAACCATACACTGAAACATTGCATCTATGGACGTATTCTCGTAAAGATCTATACATAGTCTGACGCAAGTTTACAGTTTTAGTGTATTTTATACGTTAAAGCTGCACAGAAAGAGCACGGAGACATTTTATTAAATAGTCAATTTGGGAAGACAAACTCATGTTGGAATCAAGATAGAGGAAGAGATATTTCACACTGTTCTAATGGGGTAGCGGCCAACATTCCCAATTGGCACAGTTGCTACCACGCGGGAGTTCCGACGGCGCAAGATCAGCATTATTGTTCAGATTTCTAAAACATATTAACCCAGTTTTCTTTTTGTTTATATATATTTGATTTCTAGAAAATCAGTGTGCTATTTTATTGATATCGTAATGAAGTAGTTTCAGTGCGAGCGGGCTTGATTCATGGGAAATTGCTCCAGCTGTGTCATCAGCATACTGAAACAATTTTGCATTTAATTTTAGGTCAACAATATCATTTACAAAAATATTAAACGAAGATGGCCCCAATACAGAGCCTTGTGGAACGCCGTACTGAATACCAGAAAAAGTGCTAAATGGTTTTTTAGTTTTACTAATTGTTTACGGCACACAGCGTGGCATACAGCGTGGCACACAGCCCGCGTCAGCCATATCATCTCGTTCGCTCCGTCGCATCACTCGCTGCAAAGCGCCGCCTCCCTCTCCCTCTTACTCCAAGTCAAAGAAACACCGTGACCGCGTTCATTTTGGAGTTTTTGGAGCAGAGGGACAGGCGGGTCTTGATGGGCGAGACGGGTGCAATAATACTTTAAACGGTGCATGCTGGTGTGTCTGAAAAGGCCTGATCAACCAGGAAGGGCATCACACCGACTTGGCCCAACACACGGCACGTGGCAGAATAGAGCAAGGCAGAAGCGTTTCTGCGAGCCTCACGCGGTGAGAGGGCGACCAGAGCAGTAGTCCAGAGTAGACCAGAGCAGGCGACCAAAGTAGTAGTCATAGCAGTCGTTCTCTGATTCCTGCGATTTCTGTGGTCGGGAGCAGGCTAGCTGGCGAGCGTGGATGGACAGTACGGGAAATGGTGTCGCGGGCATATCCTGCACAGGAAGAACCTGTGCCTGGCACGAGTGTGTCCAGAAGTAATATTGGCTCGAGGCCGTATAAGAGGTAAGAGAGTGCGCAGCAGTCAGGTTGTGGCGAAAGGTAGTGTTATACAAGCGCTATCCTTTCAGAACTGTTACGACCGACATTGTTATGGGCATGGCAGAATGTGAGTCGGCGTTATCATTGTTGAAGAAACAAAAGCAAGATATTTAACACAGCTCGCTTTTAATACTCGAAGCAAAAATGAGCAAAATATAACGGCACATATAGACATTTCCCTGTACTTGGCGTAGTATCTGCGCATAGGCGAGTTCTGTACCGCGTTATTAGCAACGGACAAGCGTGCTCAGGCCAGACTTCCGTGCGATGAAGAGCCAAAACAGAAGCCCGAAGCTTTTACAACCACCTCGCGAAGTGCATCCGGCATAAAAAGGAACTAGGCCGCGTATATGAGAGAGCACGTTTCTTAAAACCAAGGCGCCTGGTAACGCTCAGCCGTGAGGGAGTGCGTTGTTGGATCTGGTCTTCGAGATGAGGCCACACACCAGGCCTGGTTTTGCAATTCCATCTACACGTACATTATTTTAGCCGGTAAAAGATCTGTGGGGCACCGTGATTCGAACCGCGGTCCTACTGTACACTATGCGGATTCTCTAACTCTACGCCATCGCTGCACCGCGGAAAGTATGATGAAGGAAAAGTAATGTAAACACAATAGGGGGGGGGGGGGGAACTGGCATGAACTAGGCGCAGAATAAAGCCAATTCTGACACCAAAAACATGGGCAGCATTGAAGGAGGGAACAAGGCTTTTGCAGCGTGGCATTCACAAAAAAAACAAGAAGCTTCCTAGCCGTCGCATGATGTCCCGCCATTCATACGAAGTACAGAGGAGCTTAATTTCCCACGAGGCAGCTGCATTTACTCGCTGCCTACTTTGATGTGTTTCTTTCTGTGTTTTTTTCGTTGTCTTTGCCTTGATGAAGAAGACACTGTCCTTCCATGCTAGACAAGGAAGTCGCTACAGCGGGGAAATCACTTACGGACATCATATCAGACGAGATGAACACCGCAAAGTTGGCAGAAAACCACGGCCAACAAAAAAATAAATCAAGCTTGAGCTTCCGAGGTCTGTTTCTCTAGCTTCACTGCTCCTTTGCCAGATCACTTCCCCGCCTCGCGTATCATTCTTTTGCTTTCACTAGACGGAAACGATAGGCAGTGTACTACGTACTGAAAGGAGGCCGACAAAAATGGCGTTAAGTGCGGCCTGTCTCTACTGCTTGCGAGGGTCTGCGCTGTACTCTGCACACAATAAAGATGCATCTCTGCATTCTGTTCTTTTCTTCCATGTGTTGTCCTCAGTTTCTCGCCTGATTTAAGTTCCGCTTGTGAGATCCGACACGTCCTGAACGAATGCCCCAAAAGGAAAATAGGACGCCGTTGGGAGCCCCAAATGTATTCTGGGAACTTTTCCTTGCAGTTGAGCTCGAATATCTTCTGCTCTTATATTTCTTCTCATTTTATTGCTCCGCTCTGTGTGTTTCTTCTTTTCTAGTGGTGGCTACTTCGTCTTTAGAAGGTGTCAAGTTATCCTGTCATCAAGACTGTGCTTTCCTCGAATGCATGTGTCGATGCATAAAACATAGTTATAAATTTCGAAACATGCATCATATGCATGCTTCGGTCTCCTTTTAGTACAAAAGCATTGTTGCACTAGCAATCCTGAAAAAGGTGTGGTTTGTCTGAAGTCTCAGAGATACCTGCAGAACTAAATACTGCCGGGATTGGGTTTCGAACCCGTCGCCGCGCGAACAAATCAGCTTCGCTGGCCACAGCACTAGAGCACTTTGCTTTCGCCTCAGCCAATTACGCCTCGTGTAAAACTGTCATACTCTCACGCTGGGCATTGCACGTCGACATCTTCATCAATTTTCATCTGCATACAAAAGTCACGAACGCAAATTAAGTGGGCATAGCTGGCTACCTTGGCCAGTGGACAACTCACTACCGGTTTGAGCCGAGTGGCGGCAGTGACTGAGAGATGTGCCCTGCTTGCGTTTGCATTAACAACGCTTTCGTACAAACGCCCCAGTATACCTCGCATATACGTGACTCTCGCAGACGGCATCTGGGTGCCGCTTGCTAGAACGCCTACGCATCCAACACGAGTGCACTGCAGAGGACACGTGTAGGATTCCGGAACTATGACGTCACAGGGTCTGGGTCCTTCCACTCCCGCGCGACATGCACACGAAGACACAAGAAGACACACGAAGGCAGACGAAAGGCGCGCATTCAGGCCCTCGAACTCCAACACGGATCCAACCAGGGTATACACTGCGTTGACGTGACTGAGCAGTCGCACATTGAATGCTATACGGCCGCCCTAGTTCGCTGGGACGAACACGTGAACGGCCTCTCATATCGAGCTTCAAATTCAGTGCAAGCCGAGGGGGTGGCCATTGCGCTTGCCGTCTCGGACCCGAATTCGAAGCTTATTATCACAGATTCGCGTCGAGCCTGTGAACACTACCTGGCTGGCGAGGTTTCACCTTTAGCCTACCATATTCTAAAGCTGGCAGTAAGGCAATCGGACCCTTCACACAAACGCATAGTTTGGACTCCGGGCTATCAGGGCCTTAGAGGCAACGAGGCTTCGGACTCGGGCGACCGAGCGCATACCCATCGGGCGCCTTATCCAGGCTCCTGCGGCTCACAGATTAGGCAACCGCTTCTGTTCAGGGAAATTCTGCAATTCTATTGTGACCGACATCGGTATTTCCCGGTCCCTGTGAAGGGCCTAAGTAAAGCCGATAAGCGATTTTTAAGGCGGCTGCAGACCAACACTTTTTTGTGTCCTGCAAAAGCAAAACATTTTTACCCAAAAATTGATGGGCGCTACCCTCACTGTGGGGAAGTGTCCCATAGCTTCCACATGGTTTGGGCCTGTCTGAACAATCCTTCCCTCGCCCAGACCCTTCTCTTCCTGATAGGCATGGGAGGCAGCCCTGCTCAATTGCTCGGGGCAGGAGTCTCAAAAGGCTCCAACCAAACGAGCGCGAGTAGCGGCTTCGTCCAGCGGGGTCCCGGAATAACGACTTCACACATGTGAAGGGCCATTTTTGGCCTGCAAACTGTCTTCACTAAAAAGCGTTTTCACCACCGCCACTGGAACAATAGGCCACCGGCGTTTATTCGGTTCATTGGCGTTGACAGCGTTGTAGATTCCACCGATTTTCAGAGAAGGAAAGGCGGATGGGTGGCTGTTTGGGTCAATGGACACCTCAATCGCGCTTTCAGGTGCGTGGCGTTGGTGTCCACCTGCAAAAGCTAGCTGTCACGTAATATATGGCACTCAGCAAGGCTAAACCGCCAGCAGCTTTTTCTAGCCGCACTGGCAACAGCAGTTGTTTCCTTTCTCACAGGCTCCGATTGACATCCCGTTTTATGCAATGGAAAAGAATAAACAGAAGTCCCATTTTTGAAAAGTCCTGCGCGTTGCGGAGAAGTGGAGGTGATATTTTGGCTTTGATAAGAGGGAACACCTACAGAGTTAAACTTTCTGGCTGTGCTCATTAAGCAGCGAAAGCTGTTATAGCTGTGGAAGAGTCATTTAGCCCTTCATTTCGTTCTACAATGGACTTCGTCAGCCGTAAGCGAAAGTCTACAGGTATGGTGGTACGAATCAGTGAAATCTGGTCTGGCCAACCATCGCATACCACCCTCTTCTTTCCCTCTCCCTCATCATCGCTGAACGTAAAACGGTACTTCTCTTTCTCCAAATTTCCAGCTGCCACCGTTGGCAGCTGGTGGCCATAAATTGAACTGAATTAATTTATTTGAGCTTACTTTATTTACCTAGTGGCCACTGTTAGAAGGTGACGCCGAGTGAACTTAATTTCTTTTAATGTAATGGAATGCAGTTATTGTGTTATTTTACTAAATAATTAGGGTCCTACTGCTTACGGTACAGACTCCACGCCGGAATGGAGGGTTATATTGCTGAACAAAATATCTGTGGTCGTGACGCTTGAATTAAGGGCTACATTCCTGAACGAAATATATAAAAGCTTTCGCAGTTATATATTCTGTGCTATGAGGCTTTGTTGGCGTGAAGCTTGATCGTCATATGATAAGAAACGTGGAATGCGTAGAACGATGTACTATGCGAAAAAGGTACCGAGTTATGTAAGTGCTTATGATTATACGGTCTTTTTAATTGAAGAGATATATGCGATACGGGTTGCCACGCTAAAAATGTTTAGAGCTGTGTTTTTTTTAGGATTGCAGATTTCTTCCAAATTTGTAACTTCGGGGATGATTTTTTCTGCACTTCTTCATACTTAACAATACATTCGCACTTATAATGAAGTGTGTTCGACCGAAATATTTAATGTTTTCTTTAGGCGGCATGCCCGTAAGAGTACATCAAGTAGAAAAAACAGAACTGCTCACTAGAATGCATAATGCGTACCAGAAACGTGCTTTTTATTTCGATTTATTCTGCCTACTCTTGAAGACGATATTCATAGCACACGGCCTATCCTGTCTTCCTCACGGGCAATGGTGCTCAGCTCCTGAAACGGAGGAGGCGGGTTCGATCTCAGCCGTGGCACTCGCATTTCAATAGAGGCGAAATGCTAGAGGCTTTGTACTGTGCGATGTCAGCGCATGTTAAAGAACCCCGGCCGGTCGAAGTTACCCGTAGCTCTTCACTACTGCGTCTCTCTTAGCCTAAGCCGCTTTGGTACGTTAAACCGCGTGAACCAATCTAACCCAACCTTTTTTTTTCTTTTTGTGCACTCTAAACCTTCCTCACGTAATTAATAGTATATCTTTAGTCGCTTTCGTTGAAGAGTCATAAGCAGCTGAGGGTGGCATTTATTTTGATTATTTACGTGTCGCTTTACCCCTAACATCATTCACTTGCCTTTAGAGTGGTGTGGAGAGATTTGCGACAGTAGGAAGTACAACATACTCGGAGACAGCAAATATGAGCCACTAACAATGCTGTACAGTTAAAATTAGAAAACTCAGGAAGTAGCGCGGTAGCAATACGAACTTGATTAGTCTAAAAACATACACAAGCATTATAATGATGGTCCGGTGATTTTTTCTCTAAATATTTATGGTTTTGGGATATAAATGCGTTTTCAGCAGATTTCTTGCGCATTAGATATAGTGTACATTCAGTGAATTGTGCCTTTCTGTTGGTGCGTAGTCAAGCTAAAGGAAGCCGTGATTACTATCACTAGCGGTTTTAGAGCGAATAATATTGTTAGAGTATCACAGCCTAATGATCTACGTGCGCTTCTGAAGCGTGTCCTTCAAAAGAGCTAAATTAGCAAACTCAGGAAGTAGCGCGGTAGCAATACGAACTTGTTTAGTCTAAAAACAATCAGAGGCATTATAATAATGGTCTGGTGACTTTTTGTCTAATTATTTATGGTTTTCGGGTATAAATGCGTTTTCCCCAGATTTCTTGCGCATTAGATTTGGTGTACTTTCAGTGAATCGTGCCTTTCTGTTGGTGCGTAGTAAGACTAAAGGAAACCGTGATTACTATCACTAGCGGTTTTAGAGCGAAGAATATTGTCAGAGTATCACAGCCCAATGATCTACGTGCGCTTCTGAAGCGTGTCCTTCAAAAGAGCTAAATTAGCAAACTCAGGAAGTAGCGCGGTAGCAATACCTACTTGTTTAGTCTAAAAACAATCAGAGGCATTATAATAATGGTCTGGTGACTTTTTCTTCAATATTTTTTGATTTTCGGATATAAGTGCGTTTTCAGCAGATTTCTTGCGCATTAGATTTAGTGTACTTTCAGTGAATCGTGCCTTTCTGTTGGTGCGTAGTCAGACTAAAGGAAACCGTGATTACTATCACTAGCGGTTTTAGAGCGAAGAATATTGTCAGAGTATCATAGCCTAATGATCTACTTGCGCCTCTGAAGTGTGTCCTTCAAAAGAGCTCTTTGCTGGTGTCATAATTAAATTTATGCTGGAATTTCTCAAAGAAAGGGTAAAGCTAAATCTTACAACTGCAGAGATTTGTCAATATCATTTTCATCTTTGCGGTCTCTTACTGCCCGCTCATACGGTGCAATTCATCTCACGTTAAAAAAGAATACCAAGTTTTAGCTGTTTAAAGAAACCAAAGAGCATTTCTTCGAAACAAGCGAAATACACAACCTGCTTTCATAGTTATTTGATTTACGTTGCTATGCCCAGACAGCTACGTGGTTAGGTAGCCGAGTATTCTGATTCGATGACGGACAATAAATTTGCTGTAGAATACAGGAAACAATATTATGCGTTGCTGATTTCTTACTAAAACTTATGTTATTAATTTCTTGGGGGTCCATATTCATGATCCAGTTAACACACCAGCCAGCTCTCCTCTTTAGTTGACACTGGAAATCGTTATGTTCCGCAGTATTTGTATTTTTTCGGTATGAAACACAAACATCGGCGAATGCTCTAACAGAAGCAGATATATAAGAAAAATACCAGCTTCAAAATTACGCATCAGAAGAACTGTTGACAGTTCAGGCGCTTCCAGTGATTTTCTCGAATAGTTTGCCTAGGTCGCCCGTTACTTGCTCGCTTGTGCGGCCTGTTCCTCGAGCTGCCGCTATTCGCCGATCATTAGGTTTTTCTCTCTCTAGTTGAATAAGCGATGCATGTATAAGAAGAAACAAGGTTAAATATGTATTTTCGGAGACGTCGGAATCCTGCAGCCAACGCCACGACAGCCACGCAAGCCCATCGCATTCAAAGTAAGGGTGCCCCTCGCCAAGATTTCTCTTTCCTTTGGTAACCGACTGTCGTTGCAGACTCGCGGGAAAGGTTATAGCCGTGGGGCTCTACGCGCTCAGTGAGTGCTGCCTGTGCATCCCAGATTCCCCACGAGAGAGGTTAAGCGAAGCCCCGGGACTGTAAAGTGGACTTCGTACGACAGGCAATAAGGAGGACCTTCTTCCGATCACGCAGACTGCCCAGAGGGTTGATCCCGCCTGCGGAAATGGGAGAGTTTTTTTTTAGTTTTTTTATTATCATGGCTTTACTTTTGAAGGTGACACTCAAGAGTTGTTCAGCTTCAGAGCCAGTTTAACAACTGCACATCTTATGGCCAGACTCACGTCCCCTTGAGCATATACGACGCTTCCAATCGAGGTTCGTCGCTTCCAATCGCGGTTCGTCGGTCATTTTACACGAGAGGGTTAACTATTATTGATTTATCAATGATTTTCGTCTTCTTAGAAGACCGATGGTACCAGCCTGAAACCCAACTGCAGCGAAAATATGCTTTCGCTCAGCCAGCCACTCTCCTGTCCCTATTCGTAGTCTGTACTGTTATCATTTGCCCATGTACTTTTCGCGCGTAGACCTGGCGATTTGTTTCCGTCTATTGTTGCTTTTTTTACTACACTTACCTGTGTTTTTAGTTTTCAAGCTTCTCTAGGCCGATGTTCTCGTGACAATGTCGCTCCTGAATGTTTTCTCTTTCCGAGTTCTATTTTTTTATAACCATGTTAAGAAAACTCGATATTTCCAGTCGTTTCATGCGCTTTGCCATACGGTGCCATAGCTACCACCGAATCACAATATTCCCTGCCCAGAAGAGCGGCAGGCTTGCATGTTCTCTGATAATACAGTGTTATTCGCTGAATAACATTCTATTGTC
This sequence comes from Amblyomma americanum, assembly GCA_030143305.2. Classification (NCBI taxonomy): domain Eukaryota; kingdom Metazoa; phylum Arthropoda; class Arachnida; order Ixodida; family Ixodidae; genus Amblyomma; species Amblyomma americanum. The sequence continues at coordinate 59,357 of JARKHS020020986.1, forward strand.
GCTTGCTCTTCCTCAAATTTGCAATAAACTGACTGAAATTGCTTATTTGCATCATTTATTATGGTTAAAAAAGGATTGCTGCGCAGTTCTTGTTGTAACCAGGTAAGAACTACTTCTGCTATTGCCGTTGCGTGCTTGCAAAATATTTTTGACTGTACTGATGACAAAGCATAATGACCGCTTACTCCTCGTTGTAATTTTATTTGACTTATGCTGGCGCTTAAACATACATTTCAGAGGACACGAACAAAGAAATTTCTTTTCCATTATTTATTTACTTATTAATACCTCAAAGGCCCCATTGAAGGGGTATTACATGACGGGGTGGAACTTCAGCAGTAAATTTCTTCAATTGACGATCTGAATGACGATGAGTCGATCTGATCAACGATGGCGTTTGGCAAGTCATTCCAGTACCTTGCTGTATGAACGAAAAATGATGACAGATGCGCAGAAGTGCGGGCAGGAGGAGGGTAGACTGCCTTCCCGTGGTTTGCGCGATTGGAGATGCGAATAGAGGGGCTGATAATGGAGTTGAGATGTGGATGATGATAGAATTTATGAAACAGACACAGTCTGGAAATTTTTCGGCGGTTTGTTAAAGTTGTGACTTGAGCATTGCTTATTAGTTGAGTTACACCTAAATGATAATAGGCTGAGAAATGAAACGAGCTAAGTGATTCTGTACAGATTTGAGTGTAGTGGAAAGGTTATTTGAAGAAAACTATTGTTTTTCCGGCCTGCTGCTTCACTTAATGGCTCTATTTATATAGTCCTTCTATGCATGAAGTGTCTCTCTCTTGCTCGTTTTGATAGAAGAAAGTTTCAGCAGTGAATAGACGATGCTTAGTGGAGCCAATTTATAGGCTCAACGCTGCCACATCGCTTCCTCGCCAAAGTGAACATCTCCAAACAAGACCAAGAGAGAGGAACGGACTGCTCTAAATAAAATATTTCTCTTAAAAAGTGCTGCATTTTCTATGCTTAAATTTTTCTGGAAGCAGAAAGCAGCCGCTGTCAAGCAGTCATCTAGGTTAATAATTCCTCAGTGGCCTTTGTTTAAATACTTGCCTTGCGGTTTTGGCGTAGTCATGTAATAATTAGATTAATGACAATTTAATGGTTGGCAGATGCACGCACCAAGTGAATATAAAGAAAAGAATTACGGTTTTGAAGGCTCGGGGTAAAAAGGTTCATTTTCTGGCGACCTGCCAGCAATATGAAACGATTTCAAGGGAAAATTCCTGTCTGAAGTTATGGCTTGCATTTCAGGGATTCACACATGCTGGGTCTAAAGACTAAACGAGTACCACGCTGCCTTATTCTGAAATGTGCGCGTACGCAAAGAGGAAATCCCGAGTTGAAAGAGGTTGTACGATATATGCGCTCACCTTTGCGTACCCTCTCTACAGAATTTTAAAACCTTCATATTATAGTCGTTGTTTTATCCAGGACATTTTGGTCTTCTTGCTGTGCGCTTAGTCTGCGGACTGAATAAAAAGCGTAAATCAATCAAGATTACTTCGTTTTCATCGTCATTCCCAACATTAACCTTCACTTTCCAAGCATTGCTTTACTGTTACCTCTTGTACATTTTACATCAACTCACTCGGTTTAAGAAATTGCCCACAATGCGGATGTGTATAAAATTGTCGTTTTAAGGCCACATCTGAAATTTATTCTGCCAGCTATGTTGTGTTTTACAATGTGTAAACACAACACTAGGCGCCAGTATATTAATATGAAGTTCAATTCTTTGACGCAAGGTTATCGCCTATACATGACAGCAAGTGCATCCTAAGGTATTCACTGGACGAAATGTTTCAACATATGCCGCTTATGTTCTTAACTGCCCACGTATACCTATGCACGAAGTGATTATTGACACCGATGGTTCATAAGCAGGGCATGGTTATGCAGAAATTTTGCCTATGTAAGCAGCAACTTAAACAGCTTGTATTATGCCAAGAGACCTAAATGTATTAAAAAATAAAAGATCTACTTAAAAAGATAGAGTATAGGTTCCCTAATTTGTGCACATTGTTCGTGCATGACAAAATCCGACCCTTTCTTAGCACTCACGTTCTCCGGAAATACACATTAAAAATGTCATCCTCATCTTGTCACTATAGCCACGTTCCTTAACCTTGCGCTGTGCATTCATTTTCGCTTAACTGGAGGGTACCAAAGCAGCAGGGTGCAATGTCAGCATATTTATCTAGATGTTAGCAGTACTACCTCAAAGAATACCCTTCCTTTGACGTGGTAGCAGATCACAAGTTGCCAGTATTGTGCAATTACTGGAATCTCAGTTTGTGGGCGTTACTTTCCACAACCTGCGAGCAGGTACGCCTGTTGTCTTCTGACAGACCGCTGTAACTATTCTTTAGTCACAATTGTCGCTAGTGAATCCTGTCCACCTCACAGACCAAACAGCCTTGCACTCGAAAAAAGGCTCTTATCAGTTGTTTAAGAGCATTCCATGAATACTTCTCTTTTTAATAACTACACTCACAATCCAATACCGCACGTACACTATCACTCATTGTGTGAGAGAACATATCCAACACGTCTGTTGAAAAAGTATTTTTAAGCAGGAAACCGCTGAAGACCGAAATACTCATATACAATGCAAGATTTCGCTATAATAATCAATATATTCGCAGATCACCCGACGGCAGTCTCGAATTTTTTAGTATGAACGTTTCTGCTATCGCCAAAAGCGTTCCCTATTGGGCCTTTATTGAAGTAGTTCGATGCTATCGGTGGAAGCACATTAAAAGAAAGATTTTGCTGCATATAAGAACAATAGACCATTACAATGGTAATGGAAGCTCTACGTGCATATACAAAGAAATCTTTTATTTCGATTCAACAGTACAGGCACAAGTGCATTTATTGCTCCTGACTGTTATTGTCACAATCACTGCGGTCCAGAATGCGGTATAAAACGTGGCTCTGTCTTCAGTAGTAGATTTGTGCTGCGGGTCTATCGTCAGCCTTGCCGAGACCTGGTTAAACAACATAATTTCTGATTATATCTTTTTCATCTCCGAGTCAGAATTTAAATAATTCTTTATGACCGTGTAGGCCTTAGGGGTGGTGGTGCACTTTCTGCCATTAAAAGAGAGGTCACTGCTATGCTCATTCAAGTGACGTCCTGCCTGCAGTCAGTATCAATCCGCTTTAAATCTGGCCCTGCTGATGTCGTTATTGGTGTAATCTACCGCCCCCTGGCATGAAAACTTTATTCTAAACTGAATTCTGTAGAATGCTAACGAACATATTGGTCGATTTCCGAATTGAAGCTCTCTGTGTATAGTAAATGTTAATAACTGGGCAATTAATTTGTCCGCATTAACAGGTCCTATCAGTGATCCAGAAGATAAGGCTTTCCTCCAGTCTTGCCTAGATTTCTTCTTGCAGCAACCTGTTTCAGAACCGAAGCGTCGTTCCGCCACTTCGGCCTTTGTTCTCGATTTTATCCTAACCAATTTACCAGCTCAATTTCTTCCCAAATCAGCCTTTTCGCTGACGATTGTGAAATATATTGTAAAATTTCTTCCAACAAAAATTACCGAGCCCTTCTATCCGACCTGGTGCATGGTGCTCTATGGTGCGGCATGGTGCTCTATTTGCCTCATGTGTCTAAACCTTTCGAAAACAAAAGTTACGTATTTTACAAACCGAATGTCTCGAATTTAAACAGCGTACTCCTTAATTAATGCTCCAGCTGATTTAGTAGCCAAGCATAAAAACCTCGGACTTCACTTTCATCCAGACATAATAAGGAGCTACCATGTTATTCTTATTCTCGCGGCCGCTAATTGGTCATTAGGTATAATGAAACATTACTTAAAGCATGCTCCTTCCTAACTGCGAACACGTCTCTTCACAACTCTAATTCAACCTAAAATGGAATCATTTTTTACTGTATGCTGCTCTCCTCAAGCTTTTGTTTCTCTCATTTTTGTTTCATCTTTATAATTTTAACGATGAGGTATAAACAGTTAGCATTTTTATTCCACTGTCAAGGGATATGTTCTTTATTGTTTTATTTTTGGTAATTTTGATCTATTGCCTGTACCGCCTTATTTAAAACCTTAAGTCGTGAGGGCCCATCGGGTGTTTTGTGCAAAAAATTGTCTAATGGCAAGACACCCCTCACGAATGTGTCTCTCTCTTTTTCATGCTGAGGTAGAGGAGAGGCTGTTAAAATCTCTGTTCTTTAGAACGCAGCCTGAAATAATCTTCTGCATTAGTATCCCCGGGGAAGCTCGACTTACATGACACTCTGAAAACGCACGCTCGCCTTCTGAGGCGGGTTGGCTTTATTTTTAATATTTCAGTAATCTCCAGTAGGGACCATGAAGCCTTGATTCCGAAATACTAGGGGGTGTGCCTCAGTCCTTACGTATTTACGTTCACATTCTTCCACCTTGCAGCGTCTACATCGTAAACGCCGGAAAAAGGCTACCAGCTCCAACTCGTGCATCTTTTCGTCACGCCTTTCATACCTGTGGACTCGTCCATCCCAGTTATCCGAGCCGCTGCACGTGGTCGTTTTCGTGCAAGCCCTACGTTTTGAAATGTAAACAAAGGTTGCCTCGACCGGCAAATGAATAGTTTATATTTCATTTCGCGAGGCTCTTTCCTGAATTCCGCTCGTGTGCACACGAACTCTCTCCGCATACTCCAGGTAGAGTATGCGGTTCTGAGTATCGACGGCTACGCTACTACGATGCCGAACAGCTTGACCAAGCAATGACTGGCGCAAACAAATTCACTGCAGCTCAAGCTGTATTATAGCTTCGCCTGTGGTTGATAGTGTGCCCTCTTTCATTGAAATATTTCTAATTTAAGCTTCTTTGTTTTCGTTAACCTTCGCAGCAGCGCCAGGCAAGGTTCGCTGCTTCGAAGAAAGAACCTGTGAAAAAATAACTCCAAGCCATGAAAACCACAAGGAAGAACGAAGACGAGACACAGGTGTCTTCATTCTTTCTTGGGGCTTGCATGGTTTGGAGCTATTTTTTCACCAATTCAAGTATGCGCCAACTAGCCCAAAAAAAGGTGTTGTTTGAAAGAATGACCCCTTTGCCGGCGTTGCTCGGGCTGCATTTGAAGAAAACAATGGGCATTCTTAGGAACTGAAGAGGCGAATTTGCGAGAGCAGACGGCCTTTGCATTGCGCTTTACGCTGGCCACCTCCCTATTGCTTCTCAATTTGATTTCTCACCTCTTTTTCGCTCCACTTCTGCATGAGCTTCAGGCTGCTGCAAGCTTCTGGAGGGAGAAGAATGGTTTGGCCCTTCTGCAAGGGGGTGCAGAGTGGAGGTGGCTATGTGGCGGGCTCCCATCATGGGCTTTCGGATGGGAGAGTTCGGTGCTTGGTGGCGCTTCTGAAGAGTGAGGGTGGGTGGAATGAAGCATTTAGTCTGGTTGATGGAGTTGTCTAGAGCGTGGAGGTGGATGTGTGAATGGGTGATGAGGTGGGGCGCATAGAGGTGAGTGCAACGCGAAGAAAGAGGGGGTGCAGTCAGTGTGACGCAAGAGAGAGGACTTGTGCTGGGCTTTTCTTCAGTGGTGACCTCCGGGACGGTGGAGGTGAATGAGGGTGCAGTTGATAATATGGCACCTCTGGAGGCTGAAGGCTTCGCTCTTTCCTCTATGTTTACACGCCGAGGCCGTTTATTTGAAGAATGGCACTAATGTTACTGCTCTCTCCGAAAACTGAACAATTTCTTGAAGGATTCTATCATTACTGTATTAGGCATGCCGTCTCTCTCATCTAGGGCTTTTCAAAAGGCTTAGCTGCAACCCTAATGTTCACCTCGGCTTTCTCTGGATGATATGCGTGGCATGTGCCCACTGCAAACGTGCTTGTCTCTAAGGCAGCTCTCTTAAGTATGGCAATGTTGCTCCTTATTGTCTTTTATCTTAAGGCCGCAAAACCTGACTGAATTGGTTCGCTATCTGCAAGGAAGCCTTTAAAAGGCTTGTGCCCGTATTAGTATCAGCGTAACAGATATCACGTAGCGTAGTCTTGAAGGCGCTTGCTTCATAACGAGTATGAAACCAAATGTAAATGTAGTCATGGCATCCATACGTAAAAAGATCTAGATGTGCATTTTATGGGAGTGCCAATCACACAGACCGCAGTGTCTACTGACATGTGACACGATTCTTCATATTCTTCTCACCTAGCGTGAAATGAATGCCACTGAGAGATCAGTCAGGGCAATGTGTCCTGAATGCTAAGGAAGAGTGCTCCAGAGATTATGCGCCATTACTGCAGCGTTTTGTCAAATCTGTTAATCACTCGTGCAGAGGACTTGAGTAGATTTATTTGCTTGCCTTCGTGGTATGTTTCCTCGGTGTTGTACAGATCTTCAGCATAACCAGGATGGTGAATAAACTTCACGGCGCAAGAATTCTTTTGAAGAAAGTAGCCTAACAGTTACATTCAGTGTTTAAAAGTGTAAGGTGGTACTTTTCTTAGTGTATATATTTTACATATTGTCACTCCTTCGCGTAGAGGCAGACAGTGAGAACAGTTCAAAAAGGAACCCAAAAGCAGCAGTCTCCAGAAGCAACGTCGTCTTCGCACATAATAATAATAATAATAATTGGTTTTGGGGGGGAAAGGAAATGGCGCAGTATCTGTCTCATATATCGTTGGACACCTGAACCGCGCCGTAAGGGAAGGGTAAAGGAGGGAGTTAAAGAAGAAAGGAAGAGAGAGGTGCCGTAGTAGTGGAGGGCTCCGGAATAATTTCGACCACCTGGGGATATTTAACGTGCACTGACATCGCACAGCACACGGGCGCCTTAGCGTTTTTCCTCCATAAAAACGCAGCCGCCGCGGTCGGGTTCGAACCCGGGAACTCCGGATCAGTAGTCGAGCGCCCTAACCACTGAGCCACCGCGGCGGGGCTCTTCGCACACCTCAAACGCTCTATTTTTTTTCTCTTTCAATTGCTGCATTACCTCCTTACCTCTCAAGGAATCATCGTCCCGATGCTTAAGTCAGATCATGAAGAACACTCGTGCAAAAGCACATGGCTCCGTCATGTCTTGCTGGCCGATGTGAAAGGCATCGGAAAGGAGGAAGGGCTAATTCGATGATCGCGAGCAATACAGCTTATACTGGACAAAGTACACAATTTCAGAGAGGGGGAACGACAGGATGACTGGTGCATTCTGTCAGGCAGCACCTAATAGTTAAAGTAACCTATGCGGCGACTAATCATGTGCAGGCCGAATTATAGTTTCATGAGTATCACCCACATTCTGCGACTGCGCACCGACGTCCACACTAAGACCTTGTCTCCAGGCTGAAAATGCACGTCACGTGAGCGGAGATTGTACCGACGAGCGTCGGTGTGCTGTTGGTGTTGTGTGCGGAATGTCGCTAGTTGCTGAACTTCCTCCGCTCGCTCGCGAACTACTCGGGCATGATCGGCTACGTCGACGGGCAGCTCGTGAGGCATCATACCATCAAGCATCGTTATGACCTGTCTGTCTTGCACCGGCTGGAAAGGAGACATACTCGACACCTGGAAAGCAGACTTATAGGCGTGTCTAACATAGGGCAGTACCTCGTCCCAGTTTCTATGGGCTACGTCCACGTACATGTCGACCATACACACTAAACACGAATGACACGAGATGGGAGGTTTATCGGTGTTCGTCCGCTTTAAAACTCCGCATCGCCAGACGAGAACACCGGTAAAACGGTGCACATGATATCGTAAAAACCAAAGCAACACCAACTTGAACTGACGCTGTGCTAACGAGGTCCGCAATCGTTCATAAGCCGTCTCTAACGGAGTGGTTGTCGCCATTCCGAACCTTCCGAACGGTGTAGAAAAAAAAAACGCCGTACGACAACAGAGACATAGCGAGGTCGAATTGCTGCTGCTGTTTAAAAGAGCGCGCCAGTGGAACTGTGTACCTTTATCTGCTTCGCTTAGTTCCGGAACTAAGCAGCAAGTTTTGGTTTCGGTCGAGATGCAATCGACAGCAGGCGGCCAAAAGGATCAGAAGACGGCGAGAGAGTCGTGAGTGCGGACGCTGTGACTGTGAGCGACGTAGGCGCTAGGCCTAGCAGCGCCAGCGGGGCCGTCTCGGATTGTGTAGCAGTATTGAGCAGGGCGGGTTGTCTGCAGCCTCTCTTGGAACGGATATCGTGAGCGGCGACTACGCTCTTGACACTGCTGCTTTTCGATGCACGACGGAGAAAGGAATGATGGATGCTTAACCGAGTTCACTTAAGTGGATATCGTAAACAACGGCTGAGCTTGCCCCTCGCTCTGGTTTGCGAATGGCGGTAGGGCGCCGTTGTGGGCGAATTGAGACAAGCGCTGGCTTTGCCGCGCCCTTGACCAGCGGGAGAAAAATTTCTACCTTGACACTGCTGCCCGGAAGAATATGTTTGAATCCCTGCCGTTTCACATCCGTCTCGCCGTCATGGTAAGTGATTTTGCGTATTAAATATCGTTGTACGATAAAGACGTGAGCAGGCTTGTGTGGAGCGCTGAAGCACTGTGCTGCGGAATGGAGCAAAATATTAGCGCAGTTTTATTGACGACGCGTTGCTAGTGTTTGGGTTGTTTTATATAACTATGCGCCAGCGCTTGAGCACCTGCATTGTCAGTCAATCCCACTGCCTGCGTTATAAGTACGTCTTTATTCCGCAAAGCACCGCACGAGCGCTCTGTACAAGTCTGCTTGCGTCTGCACTGAAGTACACCTTGCAAGCAGCTGTAGATTTTCGGCATATTTACTTTTTTGCGTCATTTTGGTTGGATATGTGCAGCATATTTGGCCACTCTTAATTTCATGCATGTTCGCAGAACGAGGTATGCGCCATCGCTATTAACATAAAAAAAACCAGGTTGCTTTTTCTAAAATGCCCTGGTTCCCCACAAAAAACATAATTTTGCTTATCGTGCTCGTCCCAGCAAATGAATGTGCTCAAAGGTTCTGAAGTGCATACTTGTATTCTGCCGTCATAGATTCGGCCGCCACATTTATAATTCCAATCGGATTATTTGTTGCTTCAGCACAGTGGCGCAATCTCTTTCTCACTGAAACACGAGTGACAGCGAGAAGGAAACGGCTGTCAGTTCTTGCCTTATGTTCTGCGGTTCGTTGCGGCGTAACTTCAATGGGTGCAGTATAAACGTGTTGTCACTATTTGTGAAAATATAACTGCTGCTTTAATTTCAAAGCATCACATATCTCATTGCCTTGTTCATCTATCAGTATTGGAGGCAGTAATTCGAACGATATACATTTTATTCATAATGATTTGTTCGGTATCAAACCTGACTGGACATTGTTCTATACAGGTTCAAATCTATGAACTCCAAGGTTGCATCAGTTTAATCTACAAGCTGTACCAAACAGTTCAGAGTTATGTCGCAAAGAAAGATGCCCCCTGCAATACTTGTAGGTATTTTTGTGCAAATGATTGGTTGACAAAGGCAGGAACTGAAATTTTTGTATGAAAATAGCAGCTCAGGATTTATCTGAGCATCTGATGACTACCTTTTAGGCGCAGAATTTACTCAAACTTGGGCATTGATGTCACGAGCTTTAGCAAAGGTTGGGTTTTGTTATTATTTATTTTAGAATGGGGCTGGCACAAAGCCCTGGTGTTTTATTATCTTGCAAACAGGCGGAATGCAAACAGTGACAATATGAAGCTGCTGACCCCCAAGGTATTTTATTTAAAATTCAGGCATAGATACTTGTGCAATTAAAGAAAAGACAATAGTAGGTATAAGGAGCCAATGCAACTGCTGCAACTATGCTGTGTTCTGAAAATAGAGTACTTTCATGACTAAAACAGATACAGCGTACTAACACGCTGCTATTTTGGGATTGGCATTGCTACGGTCTCATTTTCACGCGCGTTCACTACCACTCGTTTCAAATAACCAATAATCCAATGTTGAGACGGTTGTAGTTTCTTTAGACTTGCACGAAACTATGAAGAGGCGATCACCATTATTTGCTTTTGCGACTGTGGTTTTGTCATGTTATTGACAAATGGTAATGAGGTCTGGATACGGTGCAGCTATTTTTTTATTTTCAGTTGGAAAAGAGTGCTTTGTGTTGTAGTCTTCGATGGCATTCAATCATTGTGGAGTGCTACTCCACAAGCTGTGTATAATGGCGATATACACTTTGAACAAAACCACACCAGTTTTGTTTTTTAGGTCTTCATTATACACACGCAAATATGATTCATGGGCAATACTGATTGTTGCTTCCCGGGTTGTTATAGGTGCTCAAAATGTGATTCCCTAGAGAACATCTGCTTCTTCGATGCTCAGAAAAACTTCCTGTAGTCGCCATATGTATCAAATGTCACGGATAAACAAGAGTGGTAGATTTCGTGTGCAGCTGTACCTTTCGAATACGCACTTTGTTATGAGCAGTAGCTCACCATTGTTTGTTTATCCTCTATTTCGATTACAGTTTGGCTGTTGCTGCACTGGTTGCAATTAAATGAGATTGAGCAGCTCAGTTGTCTTGTAGCTAGAATATGGTTTTCAAATCTTTGGCAGGGAGGCCATTGCAGACTTTTGTTTAACTTTTGAATAGTTGTGGTGGCCCACTAAATGTGATCATGGCTCTAAAGAACAAATCTGATGTACAGTCGCGCCTCTGTAATATGGACACTTTGGTTTCCGAGCAAAATTCTCGCAAAGTGATTCATCCATACCAACGAATCATGAATGAAAAAGTTTTGATACAAAACTTGTCGCCAAGGTCTCCTACGCATAGTAATGGCCAATGAAGTGGAAGCTAGACAGTGTTGATAGCTCCGAGTACATTAGCCGCTTACCATTATCTTTTAAAATCGGTCAGTGACATGTTTGAACCTTGCATTCCTTTGACTTTATTTTTGCAAAAAATTGGGTTGAGCATGGTTTTTCTATGTAAAATTTCTCTCTTTGAGGAGGGGAGACCACCTCCTCATGAATTCGTCCCTAGGATAGTGTACTGATAATGTGCATTAAAATACTGAAATGCGACAGTATATTTTGCACTTCTACAAGTGTTAGAAATGTCAGTGATATTTCGTTTTTAAATTTGCTGGACCAAGCACTTACAGCATGCCTCCTCACCTATCAAGGCGCAGTTTTCCTGTTCATTGGCAATCACCTTGTAGTGAAAACCTCATCACTTCTGTGGGAATTCCGCTGTGTGCAACCTTTTGGGTGTTCCATTTGTAAAATCTAAAGAAGGCACTCTGTCTGCTGACCTTTCTAGAGAGTGCTTTTGGAGACTTAGCATAATATTAACCACGCTTCGATGATTTGGAGCTCATCGGTTTTTAAAAACCACTTTGTCTTTCCTTCACAGCTGCCTCTTCTATCTGCCTGTACATGGTTTACATGTCTAGTTTTTTAGTACTTTTTGGAATACTGGTAGTGGAACACAAACTGTGCTGCTATAACTTATCAATGTTAACATGATATATTTGTCCACAGTGAAGAAAAGGGAAAACAATATCAGCATGAATCTGTGAGAAAACTGATGTATAGCTTTTGTCAAAAAGTACAGAGCCAAAGGGTTTGGCTTTTAAGCCGTGTAATAAGGCCTCTGAGCATCCATGGATATCCAACATTCACGGTGATCAGAGCAAGATTTTCTGTACCGTCAAAAGATCTGGAATGCTAGCGATGCACAATAAAGCTCAGAAGCGAATTCCTTGGGCTCTGAACTTCGACAAATGCTGTACTCGCATTATGTGACAGCATGGAAAGACATGACAAACAGGAACAACATCATTTCGTTGACCCTAAGAATCATCACCCCACTGGTTTCTTGCCCCTGCATGGGCTAATCATGGTTTTTATCTTTTTGCATCTAGCTCGGACAACTTCCTGAGAGCACTGTCAGCTTTTTGTAATTTTTTTTTAATAGACTTATCGTTCTGCCACATGACACATTTGCGAACATTTATACACATCCTTTAATTAGAAAAAAATAATGGTGATAATGGAATTGGTGAGTTTTCAAGCAAATATGTGTTTAGACACAGGTCTTTAGAAATTCAATTACTTATTTAATCACAAAGCTACTAGTCCTTAGTCTGATCAGTTGCCATGGGAACTTTTCTCGAATCTTTTTTTCACTTCGTCCTAAAGTGAAGGTGATGAATGCCTTTCTCCCGATCAAACAGTATGCCTGTGTCCTTAGCGCTTTGACATTAGCCCATGTGTTTTTGCTTTGCTTGTAGTGCGCACAGTCCGGTAATATCAGGTTGACTAATTCCTTGTGCTTCAGCATTAGTCATTACTTGTTAGCTAGATTGAAAAGCATGTGTGCATTTGTTTCTGTATTCTAATTTTTTCCATATAAGTTATGAGTGTTGAATTTTATTTGCGACAGGCTCCTTCAAACGGGTGGCTAACATATTTTTCGGGGAACATAAACTTTCTCTAGAGCAATAGCCTCCATATGTTCAGTGTAAAGTTTTTTGTGTGTTGTTTTTATGTGATTGTGTGTTAAATTGAATGTATTGTATACGTTTTCTAAGGTTATGTTCGTTCTATGTGTTTCTCAAGAACAAACACAAACGTTAGAGGTTAGATACCTGGAATATTTTACTGTATATTTAGTGGGCTGCTTTAGGATGTCTGTTTAGTATTTGTTTTACTGTAGTGTGTAATCTGCATCTTGAAGTTAGCCACTTGGAATTAGCCACTGGGAATTGTGTGGTGCATAACATTTTTTAGCTAACCTTATCTGAGAGCACCAGTCAGCCTTAATTGTAGCGAAGAAGTTTTCAAGTCAACTCTGCATTGCTTTTCAAGATTTGCTATTGTATCGTTTTGATTGCTTTTAAGTGCTGATTTCAAGTTAGTCCCTATCTGTAATACCTGTCGAAGAATTGTGGTTTCAAATGTTGCTTATTGTCCTCCATTTAAAGAAAATAATATTGTAATCTACAGGCCTTTGTGACCTTTTGTTTCCTTTACGCATGCTCTTCAATTTCTTTTCAATTGAATAAGCTTGACATGTTAAGCAGCCTTTTAATGCTGCTGGTGTTAATATTTCAGATATGTGTGTAGGTTATTAACTGAAATTTGGGATAATCCAGTGCTGTTTGTAGCGGTGGTCTGTGTAATTCAGTGTTTTCGGACATCCAATAGAATGAATGTAAGTCGCATGGACAAGTTAAATTGTGAACAGTGTTTTAAGGACGCGCTAGTAAAAATGTTCTGTAAAGTGCTTGAAACTGCAGTCTCTGAAAAAAAAATGTCTAACAAACTTACACAGCTACCTTGCGCTATGAAGGTAAAATCCAAGAACCATATTTTTGTTTGAAAATAAAACCACGGAGCACAAGCTATATGTCATGTTTTTGTGTAATCCTTACTGCGAATCCTTCTGCTTTTATCGACTTTGGGGACTTATAGACTGGATAAGAATAGTGCTCGAAAAATGTTTTCAATGCGCTAGTGGAGGATGGAATTCAAAATATTCTTTAAAAACGTTCATTATGGACTGCAAAAGTAAGTGACAGTAATGAACGGTTTTTAAAGATACAGTATACAAATGCATTCTTTTTAATATTTTCTAAAGGCAGAAAGATAGTTATCATTATTTGTCCAATGTGGAGCTGCCCGCAAGTGGCTTGTGGACCGTTGAGGTTCTTTAGCTTCAGCGATTCGGTTTCTGGACCACAGTGAAGAGATGATATACATTTACGAGAAGAAAAAAATGTGTTGCAGAAATTTGGCACGTTCATCCATTACCACGGTCTTGTTTTTAGTTTCATTGCCTGTCGTCTCCCCAACTATGCTTTTCTTGCCCATTGTGACCAACCCCGTCAAGATACTTTTGGTTAGCGCCGGAGCCATGGTTTGTGTATTTTTTACAGAAGTGCCATATACACAGCGGAGTCAGATTAAAGACGTTTCCATGCCGCCGCCGCTGGTCTCGTTTTGTTTCCGCGATGTACGGCAATACGCTCTTACGTGACTGCGACGTCGTGTGTATGCATGGCGCCACGATCGTGCAACGCAGGCATCCAGGAGGAGGTGAAGACAGCGGTCCGATGCACTTTGTATCCAGCGTTCTTGTCATGTTCCTTCCAGTACAACTTCGTAACGGCATGGACGTAACGGGGATGGTTGTTATATCTCAAAATTGAAGTCCGATTGGGCTTTGTTCATGATTACAAAGCGCATTCGAACCTGATTATTTGATTAACGAACTAGCACCGTTCCGCCTATATAGTTAGCAGTTCTAGTAGCCCTGTAAGAAAGAGCAAAAATGCAATATATAAAAACGGACCGCTGTCATCACCTCCTCCTCCTAGAGGCCGGCGTTGCGAAATCTTGGCGCCTGCATAAACACGACACCGCAGCCACCGCTCAGCGTATCGCCGCGGTTGAAACTTCCCATTGCTAACCGGAAGTGCTTCGTATAATATGGTGTAAAAGTCTACACCAAATATGCTCCCATTGTCAACCGCAAGTGCTTCGCATATTTTGTTGTAAAAATCTACACCAAATCTGCTCCCTTCGCCAACCGTAAGTCCTCCGTATTTTTTGGGGATGAAATCTACCCCAAGTCTAACGGTGTATATCGCACCTCGATTTGGGATGACGCTAGAGAACAAGCCAAAAACACCCATCTGGGTTGAGTTGTGTTTAGTGTGTATAGGCCATAGTACTGTTCAGCTGCTCCGTCAGCACATTAGTTTGCGGATGGCACGCAATAGTTCAGTGGTGGCTGATGCAGCTTAAACACAGGACCTCCTGTTTGAGTTGTGCCGTAAATGCAGCACCACGGTGAGTGATCAGAGCGACAGGTGCACTGTGAGAAGGACAGAGCACTGATTAAAAAAATTAGGACTCAACCGCTGCTGCCGACGGAAGTGTTGGGGACTCCGCGTATCGCGTCAGGTATTCCATTGCTATGATAATTATCTTCTGGCCAACTGCGACATTGGAAGTTGGCGAAGAAAGTCCATTCCAATTATGTGAAACTGAGCAGGCGGTGCTTCGATTGGGTGCAGAAGACCAGGCAATCGTGTGGGCGGTTGCTACGGCCTTTGGTACACTCTTTCCTTGTAATTCCTGTTGTCGAGTACAACATTGTGTTTTGGTTACTGTACACACCAAAGCGCATGAACAAGTTGGAGCGTGCTGAGTTGAATGCAGCCAGGTATTTTTTCCGGAAATATCGGCGTTACAGCTGTCCAACCGAACTCTTGAGCAACTCAAGTCTCGCCACTATAATTAACCAGGCTCGAATCTGACGCCTCAAGTGCGTCTTTCTTCTCTTTATTAAACAGTGCACTAAAAATAGATGCCGCGTTCTACTTAGTTCCTTATCCAAGAAGGAATACCAGAACATAACATGCGCAGCTTTTAGTGGGGTACGAATTTCATGTTGCCAACTTTGGTTACTCGTTTTTCCTGCAAGCAATCAGGGAATGGAATATGTTCTCGAAAACGTTGTTGTGAATCTCTGAGCAGTTTTCTATCTTACCTTTCATAATTGTTTATTTGAAAAATCATACACTGGAGTTACGGTTAAGAAATCTTATTTGCCAAACTCAAATTGTATTATATAATTTTATACCCTGTATTTTGCTGCTGGTGACTCTTGATCTTCCAATGTTTGCATTTCTATTGTGTGGACATCCTTTTTACTGATTTTTTTCTTTTCCTTTCAACGTGTCCAAAACCAACATATTGTTACCCAATCTTAAAACAAACAAAAAAGACTAAAAGTATGTTCAAAAATAACTTAAATAAATAAATAGTAACAGACGTATTTAGCAAGTTTTCACTAGTAGTACCTTTCATGAATACGCGAAACTGTTCGGCTGAAGCCAAGGCGACCAGCTTTAGGATCTTCATCAGAAGCTTCGGTGACCTCACTCCGCAGGTCGTCCGGCACAAGGAACTACGGCCACTGTCTGTTGTCGAAGTGCTGCTTGTACAAGACACGTGCATAATCCTGAACGCGGACAGACCACATAGGAAAACGCGAGGTACCGCCTGTTCGTGGCCTTCCTGGTGCACCATCAGGTGAGCAATCTAAATATTGCGTTGCCGAGAAGTTATACCTTCCGTGTCCAATGCCCCAATAAACATGAGGATCCATAGCGCACAAAAATGAGGGGACAAAACACGAGCGCTAGTTATCGCTCGTGTTGTGTCCCCTCAATTGTGTGCGCTATGGATCCTCATGTTCACTACCGACTAGCCCTCACCCTCACCCTTCTAAGCCCCATTAAAGCCGTCCTCGTCGTCATCTTCGCGTCCTGGTGCGTGCTCAACGGGGACTCCAGACAAGCAGTCAACATAGTGATTTTTTAAAGTCAGATATCTATATGATGGTGGCGTCGTACTCCTGTAGCCGAAGCCTGCACCCAGCAAGATGGCCTACGGGATCCTTGAGATCAGTGAGCCAGCACAACGAATGGTGGTCGGTGACTGCCAGAAAAGGGCGGCCGCAGAGGTAGAGCGGCAACTTGGTGACGGCTCACAAGACAGCGAGGCACACTTTTTCATTTGTTTAGTATTTGCCCTGCGCATTCTGAAGAGCTCCGAAAGCGTACATAAAAACCTCTCAGCTGCATCGTGGAATTTCACAAGCACTGGCCCTAGTCCTTTGCTGCTAGCATCTGTGTGTAGAGTTGAGTTTCAGCGTCTTGACCCAAAATGGCTTAGTATGGGTGTTGTTTGAAGGGCTTGTTTTAATTGGCGGAATGCTGATTGCTGCTGCTAGGTCCACTCAAAGGCGACGCTATCGTTCGTAAGAAGGAAAAGTGGCGCCAAGTTATCGGCGAAGTTTCGAACGGAACCTCTAAAGTACGCAGAGAGACTGAGAAAGCTTCTGATAGCGTTATTGTCCAACGGGAGCCGTTCTCTCAGGATCTGGCTTCACACCCACGTCGCTGACAATATGTCCATAAAAATTCAGTTCACCGTATGCGAACCGGCACTTCGAAGGCCTGAGCGTGAGTCCGGCGTTCAGAGGAGCTTGAAAAACCGGTCCAAGGCGCACAAGATGGTAGTCTAAAGTGCTTCAGAAGATGGCAGCGTCATTCAGATACACGAGACATGTCTGCCATTTCAGTCCGGCGAGCACAATATTCATGACTGGTTGAAATGAGTCGGGCGCTGTACATAGGTCAAACGGCATCACCTTGAACTTGTAGAGGCCATGCGGAGATAAAAATGCGGCCTTCTCATAGGCGCGCTCATGCACTTCGATTTGTCAGTACGCGGGCATGATGGAGGCACTCGAGGGTGCCGTTGGTACGAGGTAGACAATACATGTCTTTCTTGGTCACTATATTGGGTTGTCTTATAGTCTACAGAGAACAGAAGGGTTCCGGCTGTATTCTTGAGCACTGCTACAGGTGCGGCTCGCAGACTGTTGTATGGCTGGATGACGTTGTCGGTAATGATTTCGCTCACTTGTTCCTGGCCCTGTACCCATGGTTTGCCTTCAAGGAAACGCGGTATGGCGGTTGGCGAATCGAGTGCGCTGCGTCGTCAATAATTCTATTCATGGCGACGGACGTCTGGCGAACTCTTGATGTGGTCGCAAAACAGCTGCGCTACCGATGCAAAAGTGAGACCAGCTCGCGCCTTTGGGCGGCTCAAGGTTGGCATCGATCTTCAGTGGCAACGACGTTGTGTCTCGTGACCCGGGCGGGGTGTCCTCCTCAAGAAGCGTAACTTCTTCGCGAACCTCGTTAACTTAGTTCACGTGGGCTATAACAGCCCCTTTCGTCAGGTGCTTCGGCTCACTCCAGAAGTTGGCCACGAAGATATTGTCACGCTTGCGTTCAAATTTTGGTATCTCTCGATCAACACCAAAGGCCCGCGTAAGCAGCATCTTTACAATTCCTTACATTGCACCTTCTCCACACGCTGTTTTATCGGCGCTGGCTGGCAGAGAAACTGTCCACAACGGCAGCAAGTGCACGTGGTGAGCATCAACTTTCAATGCCTCCCGGGTGACCATGAGGCATATTGGCGGTGAAGAACCTGCTGGGAGGATCAGCTTGTTCCGTCCTACATAGATTACGGCGCCATATTCACACAGAAAGTTTATGCCAAGAATAACATGCTTGGAGCAATTCTCCAGAATCACACAGTTGGCTGGGCGTACCTCGCCGTAAATATTGACGCGAGCAGTGCGCTTCCAAATAGGTACATGGTCCTCCTGCGATGCGTATGGACAGGCCATCCTTTTGTGTGGTAAACTTGCGAAGGTGGCGAGAGAAATTCGCATTCAAGACCGAGTAACCGTAGCCGGTGTCGACGAGCGCCTTCAAGTCGCAACCATCGATTAGAATGCCATATCGAGCAATTCCGGACAAACCATTTTTGACCGAAAACGGTTTATGAACACAATTTTTTCATATAACGTAAGATTTCACTATAACAATCAATATATCCGCAGATCACCCGACGGCAGTTTTGTATTTTTTTGTCTATTCACGTTTCTGCTATCCTTGAATGCCATACCCATTGGCTTTCTAGGGCAGTCTTAACTGTTCGATGCGTTTGCTGGAAACACTTTAAAAGGAAGCCTTTCTACATATCAGAATAATTGAGCATAACCTTCAATATTTCCATAACAGTGTCTTACAAGTTTACAATTTTCAATGTTTTTGCGCGTGGAAACTGGAATTGTTAGTTTCCAAGGTTGTTATCGTCCTGGCTGGGAAATTTAAATGTACACGGAGGCTCTATGTTTCATCCGACTCCGGTAACGCCAGCACCAGGCGCCCCCGGAATTAGTTTTCCCGAAGCAGAAAAAATGATCCGATGGCAAGACCTGCGAGGAGGGGATGGCGACCGGGATGCACGATGTGGAGGCGGCGACGGCTATGGAGAACGTCGAAGGTAGTCCTGATTTTCTCGGGGCTGTTCATCATAGTGGGAGTGTGGATCAGACCGGTGGAAACCTGTAAGGCCGAGTTCGTGGTACGGAAAGTAGCGATACATGTGGTCAGGCTCACCACAGTGAAAACATGACGGCCACCTGTTGGAAGTCCTCCGGATGTCGCTTTTCCTGCGTCCCAGCATCTCTGGTTGTTTATCAGACTGAGGCAGGGACTCGAGAGTCGAGGGCCGGAATCGACAGTGCACTGGTCCGTGCGACTGACGAGAGGCGGACGGCGGCTACATAGCTTACAGCTGTTTGGTCGGCTGCAGCCGCAGTTGAGACGACTTGTGGTGCAAGCACGTGTCGCAGTTCTTCCCGAAGAGCCGCCGTGATGGAGACAGATGCAGGCTGCTCAGGAACTAGGAAGATCCTTTTCGGCTCCTCGCGAAAGACTTCGCGGATTATTTCGCGAACATTAGAGAGGCTAACACCGCCTAGGCCAGACGAAGCAAGGCTTGAAACTGCAGGGAAGGCGCTCATTAGCTGAAACTGGTTTGTTCTCGTGGTCAATGCGTGTTTGATGGTAGTCGGATCGTAGACAAATTCGGCTACTGTGGTTCGAGGATTGCGTATGAGGCCTCCACAGAAGCCATTCCGGACACCCCTCATCAAGGCCTGCAAATTTTTCACCTCAGTAGCCCGAGGGTCAGCACAGGCACTCAGAGGCAGCACGTATACGACGGAGCATCTGACGCTGTCGGTTGAGGCATAGATACGAGCCAAGAGCAGATCTTCAGCATGCTATCGTTGGTGCTGGTTCGCGAACGTGCGTACCGTTTTCCTTTTGCACGTGTCTCATGACGTCAGCGAATCTTCATGATTATCGAACAGTAATCAACGGTTGCAACCAAGAAGTAGACGTTCTGCGGGTATTAATCTGATCTCCACCCGTTATATCGAGCTACCCGACCATAATGCCGAACCCAGTCTTCAACGCAAGGCCATCGCCACAAAGCGGAGTGACAGTTCTTGGGGTTTCAGGCACGTAGACGATTATCGACGTAGTTGCTGGGTCAGTTCTGCTGCGACTGGAAAGACATGGTTGCGTTTGTCCTAGATGTCCTCGGACCATTGTGCAAGAGTCCGAATGCCGCCGCTAGGGCTTGCTGACGTCGGCTAGCGCGAATCTTAGGTTATGGTGAGGGCTCCGAGGAAAGCCGACTGCAAGGGCTTACAATCGTGCTCGAATCACATGGCAGGGCGCGTTGCATGAGCTTCATACCAAGCACCTGCACCGAATATGGCCGCTCGGCGCAGAGGCGAGCGGCGAGAACAGTTCATAGAAGGGGCCCGAAATCAGCAACCTCCTGCAGCAACGTCGTCATCGGCACACCGCCATTGCTCTACGTTCAGTCGCTAAAATATTACCGTCCAGGAGGGCTTTGAAGTCAACTAAATGTGAAAAATATTGATCGCCTTGACATGCGTGAAAACTCTGCGCTGGCACACATTTCAGCGGGTATAGACGGTCAGTCTATGGATGGTCTATACACAGTGGTATATTGAAGATTTACTGCAGAAATGTATAGGCCGTCTGTACGCCTGTGTCTACTAAACGTCAGTAGCCGTTATAGTATTTCGACTATCTATTGACAAATGTCTACAAAAAGAGCATGACCATAAATCTGCAGAATTTCTTGTTAATTTCGATGTACCTGTCTCAATTAGGCTTTTTTGACTTCTGTCTCTAAAGTTTGCTTAAAGTGTGCATTACTAGTTTATAGGATTTGTCTCATAGACTGTCTATACACTTTGTTCGCTGAAGGCTATGGAGAAGCAGTACACTACATGAATAATTTTTTTCTAATGGTGCACTCCAGATTAAAGAACTCGAAAATTGGCAGGAACTCATAATAAGATGTCTTCATAAGCCTAACCTGGCTTTTAAACCTTTATTTACAGCAGTTAAATCACCAATGCATTCATTTCCGCACTGAAAGGGTATGCTTCTTCAGGAGTCAGATATGGTACAAACCGCTGAAGACAGAGTTTAAACATTTACGCATTTGTGATGTCCTTCCGTGAAGGTATCCATTTGTGACCTACACACTTCCTTTCGGCCCGGTTCTTCCGCACTCCGCACAGAGTTATGAGAAAACCTCGCTGTCTCTAAAGGGAAGTTTTACGGCTAAGTACATCGCATTCTCGTCTTAACCACAGCAGATAACTTTCCCGATGGTACTTTCAATTTAACCTCTCGCAGACAGCCAGGTAGTTTATACGCGTGGATTCAATGTACGCTACTTAAAGTCAGATAAATAGAGGACTAATGTAGCATTACTTCTGACTTTTGGACGAATTTCTCCCTTGCTTATGTTGCCACAGATTGCTGTGTTACCATAACCTGAGTGTCGCAATGTTATTTCCCTTGTACCTAGACAAATGCGATGTAAACAAAGGACCATATTGGGGCAAGCGAGAGCATAGCCCAAGTAAAAAAAAAACTATAGGGCACTCTTAATCTCCATCCTAAGTGCATGGCGCCATAGGGTTATTGGGTTACTACCCAATGGCGGGAGTGGTCATTCGCTGCTTTAGAATCATAGGTCCCTAGGAGCCATCACACATTTCTTGGCACAGTGGTGAAGCTGTAAACCGAGGCGCCACTGCTCTGCAATGGCAAGAGTTGCCACCGGTGAGGCTTGTAATATCCTGGTTGCTCTTCTTTATATAATTCTCGCGACTAACCTTTAATATAAGCACCGCCTGCCATGGTGAACAGTTCACCCACAATACGGTGGTTACGTTTTGGGGACGTCACACAGTCACGTGACATAGTTTGCGTACCTAAGTTGCTTCTCTGGGGATTTTTCGCTGACGTCGCCGATGACGACGGCGACGTATTTTCCGCTTAGCAAGGCCCTTAACGCTGTTGCTTTAGTACCAGCTAGCTTCCGTTATGGTTGCTGTCACATAAGCTAAAATATTTTGCAGAGATTGAATACGAGGTAGTAAGTGATAAATATTTTTCTACGCCATTCTCGGATTCTTTGCAACCTGTCATTGCTTTCATAAGTGCAAGACATGTTGTTATTTGGCATTGCTTTGCCGTTCTTCAAGATGCGCAACAAAAGCGGCCGGGAAACTGTGCCGGAAAGATTCGGGCCTCCATTTAGGTTTTTTTAATTTTCTTTCGAGTTGCTGATTCAGTTAATCTTACTTTCGGTGTTGCTTGCAGAGCACCAGCGTGGACGTAGTCAGCCAAAGTTTTGAGTTTGAATTTTACACCGTACATTTGAAGTTGTGATGGTCACTAATCAGATTAGTGGCAAAAGCGTTAAAAAAAATTAAAAATCTCAAAATATTTATGCTGCCCAGTCGATTCGCCATGCCACCTCCTTTTGCTCCGCATGTCGTTTTTGGCTTAATAGCGCTTTGAACTGCAGGAAATTATTATTTGGGCTGCGAGATGCAGGAGGATATTGTTGCCATCACC
Source organism: Amblyomma americanum (assembly GCA_030143305.2). Lineage (NCBI taxonomy): Eukaryota > Metazoa > Arthropoda > Arachnida > Ixodida > Ixodidae > Amblyomma > Amblyomma americanum. Next base: position 81,744 of record JARKHS020020986.1, read on the forward strand.
GGGCATTTTTCTTGAAGTAACCATAGTTTAAAATCTCAGCTCTCTTTTAAGTGTGTAATGCTTTTAGCGCCTGTTCACGGCAAACTAAGGCAACCAAACGCGCAGCCGAACTAGAGGCTCATTATGAAGCACAACCTATCCAAAATTGGTGTAATTCCTGCTTGGGCCAAGCAGTGGCCTGCAGTATTCTGAAAATAAATAAATAAACGACGTGCTCTAACTAGGCCGACTGAGCCCTCTTTTTTCCAAAACACTGCGAAACTTTCCGGCCGAATGTTACCCAGGATAAAAAAAAAACTAAAATAGTACAGCCTCATTTCGGATTAAAATGAACGGCGCCTCATACAAGACTCCTTTTTCCCAATGCTTTTGCCAATCAACCATACAACAGCCTCTTGCGCTGTGTCCTCTAAATGGTAGCATCTGGTGCGGCGTGTTACAAACATATTTTCTCACGCATGGCCAATACCTGCTGAGCAGCGAATTTTTTATCAGGCACTTGCCAGCAGATGATTGGAGGGCGCGTCGAAACGCGAAAGCAGCTAGCTCTCATTTCGCTTAACGAAATGCGGACTGCCCTCAATTCCTGAAATAGCAAAAACAAACAACTCGTTGTTTTCGAATTATGAAGAGACTGGATTGAAGTAAAGGAAACCCCATGCTGACTTGAACGTTCTGAAGTCTTCGTAAAGTAGATGGGAGAACCAACTAGTAGTGAAAACAAGACCAGAAGCTTTGTTCCGCCTTAGCGCCTTTTGTCGCCCCACCTGCTCCAGCTCCTCTTAAGAAATTATTGGCTCGGGCATTTGAACTACTGACCTCAGACGCTGCTGATCACTTGTCGATGCTCTAATGGCTTCGCCATACAGTGTTTACGAGGCTAGACAAAGTTAGCTCATGTAATCGCATCAAATCCAAAAATATGAAGGACACGTAGATGACAAGCCTTTTTTTGTTTCCTTCTCACGATAATTAAGAAAAGAAAGATCACGTTTTGAAAAAAAAGGAGACCAGTTTTTGAAAACGTATCTGCCGACTAAGCGTAAGGTTGCTGCCCGTTTTTGGGACATAGAGTAGAAAGATTAAGCGTTCCGTGACGACAAAGTCCCTGCCTCCTAAGAGGCTCTGCCTGTGTGAAATGAGTATTTAATTGTTGGCCCCGGGTGAGGCTCGCACCGAGCGGGGTTACTTTGGCAGAGACACTAAGAGCCTCATCAATCTTTCACGGTCTCGAAAGTTATCTGGAACAACGAACAGCGAAAGATAACAGCTAGTAACAGGCTTGACAACATCAAAAATCAAATTCAAAAGGCAATGTGTGAATGGGAGACTAGGTTGCGCTGTGAACTGTGAGAATAGGAAGTAAAGGAAGGGTGTTGCTGTCTAAAGACTTGGATATAATGATAGCAAAAAACGAGTCCGAGCGACGGAAGCGCGACGAAAGCGTTGCTGTTTTCATAACCTTCCAGCAAGAAGTCGCCGCGAAAAAGTTTCTAAAGGGAGGACTATACACACATAATTAAACAAGACGAAACAAATACCAGCTAAACTTCATTTTATGGCTTAGATTGTTTAAGCTTCAGCAGACAGGCATTAGAAATGGCACAATAACTGCCTCTTGCAGGTAAAGAACAATAGAAAGGGATGTGATAGCACAGGATGAAAGAAGAGGCGCCCGTCGCAACAACTACGTCTGCATAAAACGATGAGGCTTGTTTTTTGCGACAAGTACCGCTGTAACAAGAGCCCCTATATTCCAGTCCTGAAGGTACAGGAGGGCCCCGTATCAATAGCAGCGTGGCAGCCGAGTGAGCTCCTATATACTACGACTGGCAGGTGGCGTGTAATGCTGCTATAGTCGGATACAACTTAAGAACGAATCGGCGTATTCCCCTCAAATGATCCCCCTCCAACCAATGGGGTTGGCCTACTGCCATGACGTCGCGATCGACCTCATTGTACCTACGCGTGGTACACGGAGCGCGCCGGCTCCAAGTGCATCCGCTGGCGCAAATAGTCCCTGAAGACGCCGTTCTTTTCAACAAGAATAAGTTGCTTGTTAACAGTGTTATGTGCCCGCTGGAGTTCAACAGTAAAAGGAGGCACTTATTTTGCAACTGAATTAGCGTGCTATGGAAGTAAAAGTAATGCAAGTGTTAACGAATTCACGATGTTGCGGAAGTTTAGTATATGGGATATGACAGCATATGGTAGTCAGGCTATGGTAGAGTAAAAAAAATATATCTCGTGGCAGGTAAAGCTAACTGTCGCGCATTTACTGCGTGGTGTTGTCTGAATTTCACGGCGGACAGAAAAACCGAGTAGGGAGAGAGATTGCTTCGAGGAGCGCGCTTTTGCAATATCGTCTACCTCGACGCCCTGAAGCTTTGCCGTTGCGTGCAAATTTCTGGAAAGGTTTTAAGTATTCGTAGGGAATCAGGGCGGTCACTTGCGTGACGCTCGAAGTAGTGACTTCGTAAAGTCAAGATGCCGATCAACGAATCTTCACTGCACTTCTCCGGCGCGCGCTTCGGGCGCTGTTAACGACCCACCAAGTAGCAGCTACTTGAAAATCACCGAGTCCGCGAGATGAGCTGCCTATATCGATGCTCAATCGTTTCTGCTTGATGTGGGTACCGATTAGTGGGTACCATAGGGCACCGATGTCTACATTGCAATTGTAAATTACCAAAAATAAAAACGCTCCTGCTTCACTTCCGGTAGCTTCTTGCCATCTTTGTTATTTCGAGAAGAGAGAAGTAGGCACACTACTCCTGTGCCGATGGTAATGCCAGGGCGAATGCTTGTTTTGCCTCATAACAGCGATTCATATTGACCGAAAAGGGACTGCGAATCGCTTGCATTAAATATTAACGAACACACGGCCCTTTCAAAAATTTCATTAGACTGTCTATAGACTGCCCGTAGACTTCAGTCTATAAAGACTATAGAATCTCTGTAGACACACCTTAGAGAAGTCTATAAGCAATAACAATTCTACAGACAGTCTATAGACTACGAATAGACAAAAAGAAATATCCATAGGAAGGAATAAGTCTACAAGAAAACCATACACTGTCTATAGGCCATTTTTGTAAGGAGTTGCGCGCTCTAAAACATGTTACCTCAAGAAATAAACATGCATACAGCTCGGCTTTTAACCCGAAGGGCAGTGCTACAACTTCTTGCGCCAAGCATTTATATGCTGCATTTTTTCTACAGCATTACTCTGACGGGCGCTATGGCAATTTCGTACGAAGCGCGCCTCCAGTATAACTTCTACGTTGTTTAATGTATGTTTCAGATAAGACCTAAAAGTAGAATCTGCACTTGCATTTTTGTGGCTCGTTCTCAACCTTGTTGCAATAATGAAGGCATCATGATACCACTGATGAGCATGAGGTGGATGATTTATTCCTGGAAGTTTGTCACACAGTGGGCACACTTCTGAGCCGCACTGGTTCTGATCAGACCTCTTGGCCTTCTTTTCACTAATTGCCAGAGTCTCTTCTATCAAGAGTATGTGATATAGTTTTATTTCATTCATCACAATGGTTACTCAATTATGCAAGGTCCATGAATGTCAGAGCAATGCAGCCGCAATGCGTTAGGCAAAAATTTTTATGCGGGGCGCTCTCGGCCAAGAAATACGGAGCCAGTGAACCCATCCAATTCGAATGTATTGGTGACGCTAGCAGTATGATAATAAATTAGGCAGCTATGTCCAGAAAAATTGTCTACGATAGCGCAGTGCCAATTGTGAAAGCTCATCACTTGTTATCAATGCATATTTTAGCCCTAAAAATCTGCACCTCCCTCCACTCTCGTCAGTCATTTAGAGCAGAAGGTTTTGTTTTATACCGTGCAGTGAAGCATTAAAGGCACCCATGAAGATTTAAACTCCTGCAAGGCAAGAACTCTTGTCCCAGCTTCTCAGCCTGTCACGGCAGTTTTCGTCTTTAAGATTGCCGTGAGCCGTGAGCGATTCTCATGCAGCTCAAAAGGAGACAGTGTGGCCGAAGACTTTCGACCATGACTGAGTATAAATGTGCGCTACGTGCATCCTTCTGTCTGCACAAAACATGTTGCCACTGTCAAAGATCGGGATGTGCTGCTCGCTCAAGGTAAAAAAAATGATGCGCGAAGTGCCACACTACTTAACTAAACAATGCACAGGCAACGATACCTAGCGTGTCAGCAACACATGATTTATGATAGCAGTTTTAGCTTGCTGATTTCGATTTAATTTAGATCACTTGAAGTGTCCATTAGAAGGACCACAATTAGAATAACTGGCCAAAGAATCTTAATGAGCATTCGTGCAAAATACAAGTTCAAAATACTTCATGAACCATGCAGAAAATACGAGGTGCACTTTAACGAAAACAAAACAAAACAAGCTAATAGAAAAAAATTCACAATTTATACATTAATTCACTTACATATTGTATAGATACGCTATAAATACGTAACTGCTGTAAATATATAGCAGGAATAAAGAGAATCAAAAGAAGTATGCACATGGAAGAGCGCACTATCTGAAGTTCTCTAGGCCTTGTTTTTTTTCTTATATAAACTGTGACACACCGTGCCACTCAAACTGCTTTACTTCTAAGGCTGCACTGTGTATCGTCTTTCCTTCCTACTTCACTGTGTATCTTCCCACTGCCGCTGTGTATCTTACCCACCGGTAATGCTGAAATGGGCACAAGCCATTCCCCGGCCTAGTGCTCGGCTGCCTAGGGTGCATGGCTTGGGAAAGTAGCCCACGCATTAAAATCCCTAGCACTGTGTGAGCCTTGAACAGTTGTATCTTTGGTCACGGTCAATTCTTCATGATGCTTCTGTACGAACGGCCGGCAAGCTGGCCCCGTAAAGCTTCAAACGTAGCCATATACGACAACTTTTCAGGAAGATGACTCAGTTCAAATCGGCTAGGTATTTTCAACAATATAAATAACAATTCAGTACAATAAATTAAGATTAACTATAGGCGGTGTTCAATATTCGTGGCACACGCCTGTGCAGAGGTTTCTTCTCGATGTTAGGATATATGTGTGTATTTTTTCCTTTGATCTTTCATCCACATGAATATTGGAGAAAAAAGAAAGAAATATGAAGCGCAAGAGTAGATATTAACTGATTTCGTGCCCAGTACCATTCTGTTACGAATCCCACGGGGTCCATCTCCTACGTGCGTTATGCATTTCCTGTTTTATTTCAGTGCTTCTTCTTTTTGTTTACTGCTCTCTTCCCCAACATTCAATTTATTTTCGTCCATGAAAGCTTTAATCTGCAAAACTCCCTGTGCACACCAAATCTTGGCCGATCCATCTGTGTGGATATCAGGATAACAACTACAGCAACAGTACCTCTTGCACATCCCTATTTGACAAATTCGACGCACTTTCTTCTTGAGTTCCAATTAGCATCCTTTTGTGCTCATTTTCTCCAAAGTAATTAACTTACATTCGGCAGTACATTTAGTCTGATTGTCCTTTACTCAGGCGTATTAACCAACCAGTGTTTTGGAAGGTGAATGTGTGGATGATTTGATTTTATTTGAAATCGTTTGCTCGTTCGACTTGGTTGAGGAGAGGGAGTGCTTGGTTGGCATGATGAAGCGCAAGAGGGCTTTGAAGCCGCTTGTTCGTGGTGACAAAAACACGCCACATTACACTAGGTTAAACTGCTAAGGCCCATATAGGGAAACGGGACGCCTTTATGCAAGATGTGAACGCAAAATGTCGGTGAAAACACGCTTTTGTGGCGCATCTCGCAGCAGCACAACAACGCTAGTGCGAGTAGCCGAAGCACATATGTTGAGGATTCCGTAGCTTTCCTGCATCATACGTAGTGGGAATAACGACAAGACAAAGGAGCACCTGGAGGAGCAGTGCACACCACTTAGACAATATGGTTATCGTCTTACTACTGTGCACCCGTAAAAAGGGTTTCTGAATCGCTGAATAGGGTTTTTCAAGCCAGATATCTCTTTTAGCGAGACGGGGGCCTCTTTCGGGCGTGAGTTCTCGCTCTGTGGAAGCGAAAAAATACTTTCTTCCTGCCGTACTCGGTCTCTTTTCTTCTACATTTCAACGACTGATAGCAGCAACTACGCAAAACATAACGCACAGATCAACGCTCACTGAAAGTCGGTACTGTGTAGGACGCGAAAGGGCTCCCACGCACGGAAGAAATCGCTCGGAAAGGAATTTAATTACATGCGTCCCATAAAGCTGGTACAGTAGGCGTGCTCGTTCAGGGAATGCGGAGAGGCCCATATCAACTTTCCTGCGAAGCAGGTTGCGAACAATTTGAATGTTATGGGAAATTTACCGTACGAAGCGACCTATCAGATAGGATCGCCTTCTGGAAGGAAAGAAAGAAAGCGCATATATTTATCGTAACGGCACAGGCCGCAGATAGTGTATTCTGCTGTTACAATTAAGATCGCTCTTATGAAGTGATGCGAAACATAAACGGTCAATAAATAAACGAAGACACTGGATTCCATTAATCCGCGTTTCTTCTAGATGCAAAAAATTTCAATTGTGTCACGTCACTGCGACGTCAGGACCTATCTGCAGTCGTCTTTAAAAAAGGCTCGAAGCGTCTACGTATTACTGCTCGTCTTACACCTCTAATCATTATTTATCGACGCTGAATATGAGCGTACAATTATCAATTATTTCAAAACACGAGAAACACCCTCAGTAGTGTTAAGAGGGTGTTTCTAAGAGCACTATCCAAAAAAAAAACTTTGCCCGCCGATAAACGTCCCCAAAAGATGCAGTGCGCCATTAAGCACAGACAGAAATTCGTGAAATGCACAGAAGGAATTGTTTACGACATCCCTCTCTCTTGTGGCAACCGGTATGTTGGTCAGTCTGGTCGGTGCTTAAATGAGAGACTTCGCGAACACAATAATAAATTGAGAACATTTACTGGCAGCAATCTGGCTTTACACTGTAAGGAATGTAGTTGTGTGCCATATCTGGACAAGTGCTCAATCGTCGCCAGACACCGGGATCAGTTAACTCGCGAGATTATAGAAGCAGCTCGCATCGCTGCCTTGCAAGACAAATGTGTCAGCAAGCCGTCTATCTCCCTGTCGAAAAGAGAGCTTTCCTTCTTAAAGATTAACTGAGTCGTGCATGTCCGTTGTTCCTCGTTCACCTGGTTTTCTTTATCTGTCCGAGCGCATGCGCCTGGTTCCCCTCACGGTCCACTTTCGTTTTGGTCGCCTAGGTTTCTTTCAGTCGGAAGTTAGCGCCTGTGTTGTCCGCCTTTCTTTTCCCTTGTGCCATTTTTGCCCGCCCCATATACCATGGTTCACCTAGAACCATGTCTTCTGTAGTGCAATGTGAAGGTCTAAGAAGAAGTAAATAGAAAATTAGCTGCCAAATGCGCACTGACGATTACCTGATTTATTATTCGCACTTGTACCTGCAGCATCATGTTTTAACCCTCATTTACTGCACAACCAAACAAGCTCCTAATCCAGCTCTTTCAGCAAATAGCTTTATTTCCTCGATACGTCCAACTCGGTTATTTGAAGACGGATTGAAATTTGGGCCAGTTGGTAAACGTTTCTGGTTAATGGAAGAGCGCGAACAGACGAGAAACGAGAAGAGAAAGACACAGACAAGCGCTGACTCGCAACTAATGTTTTTATTGAGAAGAACCTACATTGCATTCCCAAAAAGCACGTGACATATCCGTAACATAGCGATTGCTCCGGCACTTCCAATAGTTACATCCCTACACACTTTTCTGCCGCAAGGTACACTCTCATCAACAACGAGCCTCCCCCCTCCCCCCCTACTTTCAGGCCGTAAATTATCTAAAAACGAGAAACCCCCTTATCAACCAGAAACAAGGAAGGAGGGCTTCGACACTCTGCTTCTCTTTTTCGAAGGAAATATGCCTCCATTATTTCCCTCGTTCCTTTGTCTCTGTGGTGAAACCAAATCTTTGTTTTGGTAACCAGGGGCGGCATTTTTTCTTTTTCTTTTCCGGTTTTCCGCACTCGCGGCAGTGATCTTTTTATATTTTTTGTTGTAGCCCCAGAAGGCGTATTTGCAGACAAGCCTTTGGAAGCCGTCAAGAGGTGCTTCAAATGGGTTAATGTAGACTGCAGTGGTGTAAAGGAGCGGGCCGTTTCACTGCTAAACAATTGAAATCTTAGGTCCTTGGCGACGACGACACTGAAAGTGGAAGGTGATAAGTTAGACTTGTTTTTCTCTGCAAAAAACTCATAAAAGCAACATTCCTTTCACAGCCATCATTTCGGAAGCAGGCATTTGGCAATACTCGGCATCCAGTTACCTGCAAAAGCATCTTTCAAAGTCAGTTGTGGACGATCCATTTGTGGTTTATAAAACAGATAGGTTGACCCAGTTCCTAAAGCTTAGCAATCCGGGGTTGGGTTAAGGCTTCGGTGTCGACATTGAAGACCTATAATAGTCTCTGCCTCACAAAGGCATGTTGGAGGCAGTGCATCACTGAAAAAAATGATGAAGTACGTTTTATGGGTCAATGCGGTGTATCTGTTGAGACCTTTCTTGAAATATTGTCGTTTTATTTAAAGTCCACATACGTTGGGTGCCGAGGTGAAGTGTATGTGCAAAAAAAGGGCATATGTATTGGATCGAAGGTGGCGCCCACATAAGCAATATTTTTCAACGTCAAGTGGACAGAGCTATTAATAAACACATCGATGGACTGGCGATACGCATTTTCAGATTTGTAGACTATTTTCTTGTGCTGGTTGAGAAAGAAAACTTCAGCAGGAGGATAGCGGGCATTTTGAAGCCCTTTCGCGAGAGTGCAAAAGAATTGTCCTTCACGTTTGAGGTTCCATCAAACGATGTTCTCCAGTTTCTAAGCATCAAATTGTTTTTCAAAAACGACCATGTGTGTTTGGAGTATTCACCAATGTCCCAGAAACCTGTTTTAAACTATTCATCAGGGCACTCGAAAATTGTACAAAACGGAATTGCTATTTCTTGGAATCTTTAACGTGCACTGACATCAAACAGCGCACGGGCGCCTTAGCGTTTTTCCTCCATAAAAACGCAGCCGCCGCGGTCGGGATCGTACCCGACCGCGGCTTCTGCCTTTTTATGGAGGAAAAACGCTAAGGCGCCCGTGTGCTGTGCGATGTCAGTGCACGTTAAAGATCCCCAGGTGGTCGAAATTATTCCGGAGCCCTCCACTACGGCACCTCTTTCTTCCTTTCTTCTTTCACTCCCTCCTTTACCCTTCCCATACGGCGCGGTTCAGGTGTCCAATGATATATGAGACAGATACTGCGCCATTTCCTTCCCCTCAAAACCAATTATTATTATGTCTTGCATTCGGTCTAGCCTTCAGAACTCATGTGATTATTGCATTCCATATAGTGTGCCGTCACAAGTCCGTAGGCTAAAAAGCTCAGGTTTTCCAGACAGTGTTATTTCACCAACTTGCGAAAATCTTTTGCGATTGGTAAGGGCTGAATTTGTGAAATCAAAAAGCGAAAAGTTACATAAGGAACTGGCTGTTATTCCGTATGTACACAAGATAGCACACAACTTGAAAAATGTGGCTCGACGTTTCGAAGTCGACGTCGATTTTTCGGTGCCGCATAAGTAGAGTGGGAAATGCCGAGTCATTAGCAATCGCCATGAACAAACAAAAAGTGTTAAGTCGTTCCAATGCAAAGAGGCACACAGGTCACGGTTGGTCGATTGCGCCTGCTCAGTTGTTTATGAGCGTCCACTCTCTTGTTAGAAAGTTAACATAAGCCAAACCGGCCGCTGCATTAATATGCGTTTGCGGGAACACTTGAATTCACTCTCGGATTCATGTTATTCCTGCCTGAAAGATAACTGCCGCGAGTGCGGAAAACAGGAAAAGAAAAAGAATAAATGCCGCCCCCTGGTCACCAAAACAAAGATTTTTTTTTGCCTTAGAGATAAAGCAAGCAGGGAAATAAAGGAGGCATATTTCATTCGAAAAAACAAGCAGAGTGTGTTAGACAGCCTTCCTTGTTTCTGGTTGATAAAGAGGTTTCGTTTTTAGATAATTCGTGAACTGAAAGTAAGGGGGGGGGGGGGGGGGAGGCTCGTTGTTTTTTAGAGTGTACCTTGCGGCTGAAAAGTGTTTAGCGATATAACCATTGGAAATGCCGGAGCAATCGCTATGTTACTGATATGTCACGTGGTTTTTGGGTATACAATGTAGGTTCTTCTCAATAAAAACATTACTTGCGAATCAGCGCTTGCCTGTGTTTTCCTCTTCTCGTCTTTTGTCGGTTCGCGCTCTCCCACCCGCCATGATCGGTTAATTGAGAGTTGCGTCGAATGTCCCATGCTCACGAAAACTTCCCCTTCGCCTTGCAACCACAAGCTTTTCTCATTCGGTTCCGGAAGAACTGCTCTCTGTTTTACAATGCGCTTAGGTCGCTCCTTCTTTTGCTCATAACGGAATCGCGCAGACCATTTGGGGAGACCTTTAGAGGCTTTGACTTGCAAGAGATGCCTTGTTTCGCAAACATGACACGAATCCCGTCTCTGCAAACGCGATGGCGGTTTTGTTTTGGTCTCAGCACTCCTCCCCAGCCTTCGTGCAGAGACAAACACTCACACACTACAGTCCTCGCTGGTTCATGCTAAAGAAAACTACAGTTCCAAAGCTACATGCTGACCGCGACGGTGTCGACAGACGAAGGTTCATTGCGACGGTGCGCATTACGACCCCGGAAGGCAACACCCGCTGGCTTTACGATATATCGTTTCGAAAAGAGCCGGAAGCTAATCCCTTCTTTTCGGTGAGTGGAGTGAACATAAAAAGGAAAATACGCTCGAAGCATGTGGACCAGAACACAGCGGTTCGTCTTCGAGACAGCATCCTGTCTTTACAAGAGGGAGGAATGAAATGAAAGGAGAAAGACAACCTCCAGGCATTAAGTCTCCATTTGAGGTGCGCCAACGGCTCCTGATCCGGTATAAAGAGGCCTGTTTGACGCTTTATGAGTGTGGAGAAAAGAACCACGTGTGAATAGAGTGGCACCAGAAGGAAAACAATGTTTCGCACAAAAATAATAAGGCGTGAGGGGCACATTCTGAAATAGGTCTTTCACTGTTAGGAATACCGTAAATAGATGGACGAAGGATATTGCAGGGTGTGTATAACCTCTTCAAATCTTGTTCATTTTTCCTCATCCGAGTACATTGTATTGTTCTTCACTGACGAAAACTGTGGTGAGAAGCAATTCCAAAATATTCGCTGGCAGAAGTTTCAGCTGTTCCCAGTCAAGCAGATAGAATGCACGTCTTTGCTGGAGGCGGCAAGAGCGCATTTTCTATTCAGCGCGACGACAAAGTCGCATACACATAAAAAACTCGCACAAAGAAAGAGAACAAACAAGGACACTCCTGGACCACTGATATTAGTTTGTGCCTAAAAATTGCTTTCAACATGAATAGCTCGTTTCGTTTTTGCACATTAACTTCGCACAGCGCATTGTTCTTTACTGAAATCGAGACCACAACTTACTAACGTCTGAGTTCAAAGAAAAATTTCCCAACTGATACTTTTTCAAACATTTTATTCTATAACCAGACACGCAGACATGAATGTCATCTTTAGGCCAATCACAAGCTATCAGCAATAACTGATGAGCCGTATGCAGCAGCCATCCCTATTTAAGAAACGCATATGAATTTTCGCTGCATTTTTATAGCTGCCCAGGACAGCGTGAGAGCGCCTTCTAGCCTCTGTCACCTGCGCTGAAGAGGCCTTATCCTTCAAGACAGCCATCACCCAGAATAACCTTTTTCAGAAGCGCAAAAAGCAGCGCGGTTTGCTTATAGCCATGTAGAGATATTAGTGGAGCATCCGTGGAAGTCCTAATCACCTTAAGGAGGAGGACCTGAGTTGCTCTTAACTTGCAGACATTTGGAACGCTGTGGATGCGTGACAAGCAATGCCGCATGGGGCAAAAGCGAACCCCCTAGACTATCTTTTTCACAAAGATGGTCCATCCTGGTCTACGAATTCGCTACATCATTGTTTCTTGCCTATACTTCATATTTTAAGCGACAGATAATTTTTTGGTTTACTTCCTCCTCCGCCATTGCTCCCTAAAACGACCTTTCGTGCCTAGGTAAGAAAGAATAAAAGAAAACAGCACATAAACGCACGAAGTACTCAAAAAGAAAATATCGGCAGATACTACATATCGAAGCCGTCGAAAATGTAGAAAAATGAAGCTCCCTTCGACAACAAAAAGACAGCTGATGGTGTCAGAATATACAACAAATTATGCCTCTGGTGTAAACCGGATGTAATAGTATTCACCGCGATCGGTTTGTCTGCCTTGTGTTTCAAATGTTTAATACAAACACGACTGTGGAGTACAGATCCTACAACAGGTGTGCATTCAAAAGCGTGCATTGTGATGTTCACGAACGTGAACTTGCAAACCTCATCGCCAGCAACGCAATGCCATACCTGCTTCGCTCACTGCTCATTGCATGTTAGAATTTCTTAAAATATTTTGGTATTGCTTAATTTACTAAACATTAAGTATGGTTCCTCAGCATATAGCTTAGTTTTGCACGTTTATAAAAATAACGTCATCATCTTCATTTATACCTTATCATGGCCCTAGGTGGGTACTCAAGGAGGGTAAACAAAAATGGATGCAAATTGTGGTTATTTCGCTAGGGAAGACAATAAAAAAGAGAAAAAAATTTAGGCACTATATCTTGTGTGGACGCAAAAGAGACAGAAGCTCGTAGTGCTCATATGTCGCTATAATCATAAAAAAGACATTAAGGATCATGAGAAAACTATCCAATCGTCATAATAACCATGATCATTTGTGGCCTTGGAAATGCCCTTCAAAAAGATTTTTTGTCTAACTGTGAATATCGAATCCAAGCTGCTCCTTCAGCTTCAAGAATGACTTTTCCCTCCAGGAGAAAATTCGTTCTACCAGCTAATGAAGGAAAGAGGGTAATCTTGAATTACTGCTGCAGCACACAACTTCTACATTTTAAATTTGTTAATAGAAGGTTAGTATTACAGCTCAGTTCTTAATAAAACACGGTTTAGTAACTGATGGCCAAAAATAAATAATTTGGACATAGAAAAGACACAACTGTACTCCGAATGTCGAACCGTGAATGAGAGTGAGGGCTGCGAGTTCAGGGTCGTCTTTGTGCGCGGTCGCACGCTATTATCTGCATTCTTTGGCTCCCCTTGTACAAATAGTTCTCAGCAATAAGTTGATAAAAAGAACCAGAATATGACCCCTGCCTTGATTTTACTCCTCTCCTTCACGTGTTAGTCGAGTGAAAGCGCTTACCAGAAGCATGGTGGGAGCCGGCAAGCGGCGCGCTTGAAAACGAGATGGAAAGGATTTTGCTGTTGCAGCGGTGCCGCTTCTCCCCTGTAACTTTAGGTATTCAAATAAAGACAGTGTTAGCGCATCGCCAACGCTAACGCGGCGACATTTGTGTTACAATGCAAGGCGCATTTGATCGCAGATTCTGCAGAGCAGACGGCGCGGTTGACGCAGCTGACTGGTGGAACACCAGAATCCTTTCCACTTTGTTGTCAAACACGCCGCTTGTTTGCACCACCATGCGTCCGCAAAGCGCTGAGGCCACACGCTCGTGTGTTGCAAGTCATATTGAGCGCGATAGTACGCCCGACGATGGTGCAACCGAAGGGATACGTTGAAGAACACAGGCTCCAAAAAGCGCGCTTTCCGAAGCAAGCCGTGAATGTCTCCTGAGCTAGAAGAAGAGCTCCTGTGTTATGCGATGTAAGTGCGCAACAGCGGCTACGCGTTGACAACTGGCATGCTGCGCGTGAGGGCACAAGTCTTGGGGCGTGCTAAGAGTGTATCGCGCGAGGACTTCAAAGCTAGTGCCGGCTGGATACGAAGATTCTAAAGAGGAAGGGCCTCTCCTTTCAGCAAAGGACTACGCTGTGCCAGCGGCTGCCACCCGACCACACCGCCAAGGTATTCAGCTTTCGAAAGTGGGTCATTGGTCTGTGCCATGAACACAACTATATATTGTCTCAGATATCGAACGCCGACCAGACCCCCATGTGGGTCGACTGTATCACGAACTGGACAGTTGAACGGAAAGAGAAGAAGAGTGTTTTCCTGCGGATAACCGGCACCGAGCGCTAAAGGTCCACCGTTAGGCTGTGCGTCACCGCCGACGAGTGGAAGCTGCCCCCCCCCCCCCCCCCCCCCTATGTCATTTTGAAAGGAAAGAGATTCTTAACGACGTTTTCCCCAAGGGAATTGTAGTTCGAGGCCAAGAAAAGGGCCGGATGGGCGATGAGCTTGTGCTCGACTGTAAAAAGCGTTTGAGAGAAACGCCCAGGCGTCATGTTGGCCCGACGGTCGTTCCTCGTCTTGGACTGCTTCTTCGGTCACTTGACGGACAGGGTTGAGGAACGTCTGCGCGGTGCACGCATAGACATGGCCGTTATACCGGGCGGCCTCATCGGCATGCTGTAACCCATAGATGTCAGCGTCAGTCGACCTTTTAAGGTTGAATTCCGAAGGCAGCTGTATTCGGAATGGATGGCCAACGGCAATCATGACGAGTCGCCGACAGGGCAGCTCCAGAGGGCACCGCTCGCGACAGTACTTGGTTGGATTTCGTCCGCGAGGAACTCCGTGTCAACCGACATTGTAACCCGGAATTTCAATCTGAGCAGGACTTCGGACAGTTTAGGCTGCACAGAAGACGACTTCTTGTGCGGTGAACATTTGCAAGAACACAGCACCAGCTCAGAGTCGGAAGACTCCCTGAGTGATGATTGAACAATAAATAAATGCCGCGCATTCAAGATTGGTGTGTTTTTACTTGAAAACAAAAATATTTTTCTCGGAAATCATGTGTGTGGCTACATCCCGAAATTTCGCCCTGGAATGTGGAAAAAAACTCCTGCCCTAATAACACGCGTTTATAGGGAATGTCATCGGTCTTGCAAAGCTCCATAACGCCGGTTTCTTTAAATCCTGAGTTCGAGTTACGTGATACACCGTGTATAAGCTCGAGGTGATGCTATTTGTTAGGACGTGAATGTGTCAGTTGCATATATTAACTGCTGTGCAATGCAATGTTATCCTACTTGTCGCCCGTTGCTACTTGCAGAAAAAATTCAGAGAGCACTGAAGCTGCGGATTAACGCTATGTTTCGATAGCGTTAATTGGTAATTCTCAGCTTTACATTCGTCGATCTCTGGGAGTCCTCATAGCACTCCTGGCGCAGTGGCACAGCGGGTGAGCGATGCGCCGCTTCCCTGTGATGGCAGGTGCTGCCACCGGTGGAGCTTTTGCTTCTACTCGGGTTGGTCTTGCAGAGCAACCTTTCGCGTCCGCTCATTAGATTTAGTGCCAGCTCTCGTGGTGGCCAGCTCGCTCATATTCCGGTGGCCACGTTGTGATGAAGCGGCCAGGTCACTTGGCAAGTTGGGCCACCTGGATTGCTTTTCCGGAAATTCTTCGTTCACAAAGAAGACGCCGTCGGATTGTCTGAAGAACGTAGCCTTAAAGCGATCGTCTAATATTCAGTGTATGTGTGTCCCCTCATGCTTGGCAGGTGTGGTCTCACTAGGTTACTCTGCCATTTTAGCAAAATTTGGATACTGGAGCTTTTTTTTTAGCGTCCGAAATTTTAAAAAATGGCACCTGCTTTATCTTTATTTTAGACTCGGGGCTGTACTGGGGGCTACAGCGGGCACGAGATAACTGGTAGGATGCTTTAATTATATAAAAATTCACTGATTGCGCAAATAATTTTCAAATATTTGTTTTAGCAGAAAGCAGGTTGTACATTCAGAATCGAAGCTCGTCCTCCAAAGAGTCTAGGCAAGTAAAAAAATAATCAAGTTTATAGCGTTCAAAAAAAAAGGATTTCTTGGTAGGCGACCTCACATCGTAACACTGCGGCAGAGAGTTGGCCTGACGCAGATCGGTGCGCCCTGCGCTTTGCGTCACATTGCTGTTGTCGCCTAAGGCCCGACAGGTTCGCTGCCACTTGCGTTTCGCTCCATGGCCTCGCTGACATCCGCCGCTTCTGAACCCAATGCACGTGGTCACTGCACTTCTAATCCGGTCCCAAAGCGACTGAATGGCCATTGCCGATTCTGGGAGCGGCAAAACGAAAGCCTCACGCCATTAGAGCTTGTGATGTGTGATTTGGCGTTGCCTAGTGAAGGGAGGTTATCTAGCGAAGGAAAAGTGTCGGATGGGTAGCCATGGATGAAAACAAGCGTCTGAAAAGGAAGTTTTACTCTGGCATGCAACAGATGCACCGCCTTCCAGAGAAAATATCGTTTCTGCAAACCTTTCCTTAAGGAGGAGGAGGAGGAAAGGCAGGGAGGTTAACCAGACGAATAGCCGGTTTGCTACCCTGCACGGGGGGAAATGGGCCAGGGGAGAAAAAGATGAAGGAGAAAAGACAGTTGCAGGAAAGGTTAAGGTTTATTCTATAGGACTTGTGCCATCAAATAAGAGTCCTAACGCGAGAGTTCTGGACGAAAGTTTAAAAATTGGCCTGTTCGCGTTCTAGAAAGCGACGCCGACTCTAGATGAATAGCACAATGTTCCGGCGCAAGCATGAAGTGAGCATGGAGAGTCCTTGTCAAGCACTGCATGTACCCTTATGATGCATGTCCACACCAGCAGCTGAATCCAAAAGACCTTGAACGTAGGACAGATTTTTGTAGCTGTGCCGTGCTGCGATTAGACAAACATCCTAATGATGTACAGAAATTGGCTCATGGTATATGCAGATTTAACGTCCCATAGCAACTCAGGCTATGAGGGACGCCGTAGTGAATGGCTCCGGATGTTTCGACCATATGGGGTTCTCTAACGCGCATTGACATCGCACAGTACACAGGCATCTAGAAATTCGCCTCCATCGAAATTCTGTCGCAGTGGCCGGGATCGAACCCGCGTCTTTTCGGGTCAGCAGCCGAGAGCCATAACCATTTAGCCACAGATTTGTACTCATAGGGCACCGTTAGGCCGAAATTCTTGTGCGAATCTGCAAAAGGCCCTTTACAGGAATGATGTCACCTCCACTGGCTTCGAACGCGCACACACCAAAGTAGGTGTTCAGCCTTAGTTTGGTACAGCATTTTCAATTACAATATCTTTGGTCCCGGATTTTCATAAGGGCGACTGGGGAGCCCCACGGTAAATTGGAACTCAACGAAATAGACTTGTACACGGAAACTTTTCGAACAGGATTTTTCGCTGGGCAGTTAGACGCAGCGGAGCCAGACTGCAGTTCTCTGACTGCGGTACCAATGCGGCCAAGAAGAGAAAGGGTGAAGAATAAAATAGACGTATTAAAATTTTTTTCATTTCATACATCTGGTTAGCTTCAAGCTTCAATAAATTTGTATATAACAACCTAAAGAAACACAAGATACAAGAAATGTATTTCAACTGTTTGACTCATTTGATGGAACCCGTAATGATAACTTTCGTTATTTTTTTTGTTTGCTGCTTTCTTTGCTAGCACATGAATAAAAATTACAACATAAATAAGGAAGTGGTGTTTTAACAGAACACCAAATTTTGGTCACAGCTTTTTGGACTAAAATAATTAACCTGTGTGAGCATTCCGCGCTCTCCGACGTGAAACGACGAGCACTCGTTAAGACTAGCAGCTTTGTATGTGTGGAAGCAATCTAAAAAGTTTGGCGTATTTTATCCTTAGAAATTTCTACTGCGGGAACTTTCGACAAAGCGAAAGCTTCGTTCGCCTTTCGTTTAGTGTGAACGCGCGACGCAGTGTAGCAGAATTGGTGAATTGGAGCTGATGTGAGGGGCCTCGCTTCGACGGGCGCCGGTTTGTTGTCCAAACGGACAGAGGCGTTGGGGCGCACGCTAGTGCGGCAAAAATATTAAGGCGAAAGCCTTTAATGGCGGTCATCGTTGTCCGTCCGTCCGTCCGCGGAATCGGTCACACTGTGACGTCATCAATGGCATAATTGCTATAACCCATATACTCATAGCAATTACTAAGTAATGGGTATTATTAATCAGTCAATTAGTCATTAATTGGTAATTAGTAACTCCGAAAATGCAGTGTCAAAATTAAAATGTGAACAAACAAAAAAATAAAATGTAATACAGTTGAAAATAAAACCAAACAAATAAAAAAATAAAAACCAATAGGCAAAATAAACAAAAATAAAAACAAAACAAAGAAATGCAATATCTACAGGTGCCGTGGAAAAAAACGCGTTCTAGAATGTTCCATGCTTCCGCTTTCCTGCACATAAGCAGACTTAAGCGCCCTCACAATTTTTGCTCACCGCTAAAGTTAGCCCAAAACACAAAGGGTAGCTTCATTTAGAGCATGAGCATTTCGTCGGCCCGAACATAACAGAGCCCCTATCCGAAAACTCTCTACTGAACGGCAGAAAGTAATCTGGGGAAATTTTGGAAAGAGATGTGGAAGACTTCGTTGGAGGCCTGCCTTTCAAAGTGCTCAGGGAACAATGGTACCAGCACGATGAAGTGTACGCACTTTCTTGTGGACTGCTGTCAAGCATCTAGGTGCCAGATTTGCAGTGCAAGGTTATAGGATTTATCGGCCTCATCTGTCGCCCCAAAACGACTCACGGCTTCAGCTCCTTGGACTTCTTTAAGTGTGGGTACCTAAAGAAAGAGCTTTTCATTGCGGCGCTTGCCAGTGCAAGAAGCGTGAAGGCGAGGATGATCACAGTATACGCTGCAGTTGAGCCTGCAATGCTCAGGCGCTACTAGAATCGGTGCGCAACTGATACGTGAGGTGTGTGCAGTGGAGGAACAGCATTTGCAGAATTTCTTGTTAGTGTACACTGCGCTTCTTATGCTTCTTCCCAGTTTGCATGTGGCTCCACAAAGTGTACTTTTTCGACTAATGGAACATGCCAATAACGCGTCTCTAGTCAAATCTTTACGCGTTGCTTAACGTCTGGAAGGATACATTGGATTCTTTATTTTGGATTGATCAGTTGCGAGTTTGAAGTTTCTATATGTTTTTTCCAAAATTCAGTCGTAGAACTTGGTGTCAGTCAGGGATGAGATGGACGTTCGATTCTAAAAAAAAAAATGCCCTGAGTAGGTTTACCAACTGGGCAAGGTTATTTAAGCTAGCAATTTGTAAAAACTATTTCAGTACCGAAATGTATAGGCACTCAAAAGCTGATGCGCTGTCAAGCAGTTGGTCGTAAGCCCCTAAAGAAAAGCTTTGATTTCCATCAAGTCCGTTAACGTCGAGGGAGAGTTGAAGTAACGAGAGATTTTATATTAATTATGCCTCTAGTAAAATGAGCGCTGTGAACAGCGAGTAAAATAAATAAACTATTTACGTTGATAGAAAGAAAATAAAATAAAAGCTGTCATCACAAACGCGTTTGCAATAATTATTCTCGCAGAAGGGCGCCACGCTCGAAGTTTTTCCAGCTAAGGTGTCAAAACACATAATACATCAAAGGTGCATATACATACATAGCGAATAAAAAGTGGTTCCAACACAAAAGCCAAAAAGTTCAACCTGCACTCAGCAATTGAAAATGACCTGACCATTTCAATTTTCCGCTTCCAGAAACGACAAGGGTCATTTAGTTCCTTAGAGGTGAAGTTATGGGCTCAATGAACACGCATTGGGTTCCGTTTCGGCGACAATCCGCGAGCCTTGGAACGAAAGCTAAAATCAGCAGTATGACGCAAAGTGCATGGCAGAGTGAACTGCGACAGACGCACACGTCGCTGATGTGTGACGGCACGCAGCCATCTTCCAGGATGACTTTTTTTTCGCTTCGAAATGCGCGCAACTGCTTTGTTGATGGTTTTTTTTCCTCTCTGGGATAGACTATTTTCACGATGTGAACCACTTTTGCGAATAGAAAATTCCAGCTAAAATAAAAATAAGAAAAGTTAACAACGCAGTAATTTAATTGGGAAACGAACTAAAGTATTCTGCCTGTTTTCCGGCGCCCGCCGTAGCCCCCAATATTTGCCACAGTGCTGAAATAAATCTGAAGCTAGTTTCCTTTATATTACGTGCCTTCAAAAAAGCGGTAAATCTTGTTCAAATATTAAATTAAGGTTGTGAAAAGTTCAGTCCAATATTTATTTGTAGCGGTTGGGACGCATTATAGAAGAAGGATATTAGGAACTATGTATTAAATTCTAAAAAAAGTATAATTTTTCTAATCTTTTGTCGCTGCCCAGATGGTAAGTTTGCTCTTCTCTAGCTCGAACTGAAATACTGACCTTTATGTGCTTTGGGGCTATCCTGCGCTATAAGAGATACCCAGATGCTCCTTTGTAAACAAGGAGGGTTTGCACTTTGATTGCACTGATTCTTCAGTTCAGAATTTTTTTGTGTGTTCTGGGAATATTGAATCGCAATTGGACTAAAAGAAAAAGGAATATTCCTCAGTTTTTAGGGACTTGTAAGGACTGTCAACTGAACGAGGGAGGTCTTTACGCCTAGAGCCTTCCTCAGGGAAAGATGAAGCTCGTGGCAATGTTAGGACACACGTTGCTACGGATGCTGAAAAAAGGGAGAAAATGGTGGAACTAGTGAAAGCACACGAAGATAGCGGCGGTGGTTTTGTACGATATCGATGGCATTCATGGCTGCTTTTGAGCACTGATTTTGAAATCGCCATGCATTTTGCGCGAGCAAAGGGCACGGCAAGAAATCAACTGGCAGGAGCATTTCGCAAAAAAAAAAATCGATTACTTGGGATCAGCACTTCGGGCTACTCCGGAGGGGCAGTGTAGTGCGCACCGGGGCTGCTTGCAGAAAACTCTGCCCGCGAAGTCGCTGGTGCCACAGAATCGTTCGGAACAGAGTTGGTACGTTCAGAGACCCCCGAAAGCAGTGAATCGCTTCTGCAACGGCGGGATAACAAAATTTCCAGACAGGAGGTACCTCCCGATGGTGTGGGCTGACCGGACAAGTCATCTTTATCTAAAGTATAATGTGACGAATGGGCGCCTTAATATTTTCACTCAAAGCTGTCGCTTGCACCTGCAGAGACATATGTCGATACTGCGAATTCGCAAGAACACTGTCGCTGCTGAGCAGGGTCAGTGCGAGACGACGACGCCACTTTGGTCGCCGTCCACGTTGACGGGTTTGTCCGAAGTGAAGAATACTTCTCATAAGGCCGAATAAAAGGCAATTACGTGACTGAAGTGCTGTCTTCAGAATGGGGCATTTCGCATGATCGTTTAAGTTGAATGATTTTAATAGGTGCGTTGCGGAAAGGGCTAAATATGTCTTTGTGACTCACAACACGCGAAAAGACCGCAAAAGTCAGAGGGTGGCACGGAAAGCTGTCTATATGACTGCAGTGACGATGCTGATGATCACTGCTCGGCAAAAGCCCGCTTTCATGAACGCAAGTAGTGCCTTGTGCCAGCATGGCACAAGCGCGGGAGAAGCCGACGCGTAAGAAAGGAATCAACAGCAGAGCGTTAATCAGACATCTCGCTTTAAGCGACTGATATATCGCGTTTCTACTCAACTCAATGAACCGTTTATTGCGACTGCCACGCGCTCCATCACTCTGCTCTATTTTCATTTTCCACCACGTCGTTGTTTCCTATGCCATGCATAGGAAGTGTAAAGACCCATATACGCGGCCTCTGCGGAAATAAATGAAGGAAAAAAGTTTATGTGGGCGTCATATCCCGCTGTAGTCTGTGGCCACTTGTTTGGCTTCTGTTTTTTTATTGTATCTATTCTTGAACTACTAATAAAAATTGCTACAAGAATGCGACGTACTTTTTGGTTGTTTTCAAACAGTGGCATTGAAAAAAGTTTTAATACTGTACTTAATTTTTTTCGTTTGAAGCATTGTCCTTGCTAATCTGTGCACGATAACTCGTGACAAAATTGCATGCTCTTATCGACTTTGATGGCTTTGGTGGCAATCGCTTTTGGCGATTAAGCGCAAAAACGCGCGATCTCTTCCGGTCTGTGGCAGCTGCAGTTCGGTGCGGGCAAAGTGGAAACACTCTCGTTTCTCTCTTCAATCTTAGCGCAAGTTGCACTACCCCATGTAGTTGGAAATAATTTGGACGCCTCCGCTACACCTTTTTTTATAATTGATGTGTAGCTTTTGGAAAAAAAAAACTATACGGACCACATGACATAAGCTTATACATTGTTCTATATTATGCGGCGGCTTTCATCTTCCTGCCTTCAGAGGACAGCAATCCTTTCGGTGGCCGAAAAAAGAGATTAAATTTCTCACCTTTTGACGAGATTAATCACTGTAAAATCCCGCACTGTATGCCCATTCACAGTAGCGTTCGAACGTAAGGCATGCAGCCAGTCAGATGCTAGCTACCAAGGAAGCGATGGTTAGCCGCAATCCACTTCTCTCTTCGGTCTCTTTCAGCTGCCTGGTGCCTCCAGCAGCCTTGGCAGATGCAGTTCTGTAGAGCTTTCGCGCTCGCGAATGCAAGTGTAGGGGATTAAACGAAATCAACGTTCTCACCCTGTTCCACAGTAATCAAAACTTACCGTCATCAACATCTCGCCCCAACCCAGCTGTTACTGCAACTTGCATCAGTGCAATGTCAAACTTCCAGTAAATTTTTCCCCATGGTCTCGATGGAATGCTGTTTAATGCTACAGCCAGGCTTTTTTTCGGGACTCTGAAAGTGTGTCAAATAGCACTAGCGCTGCTTGTTCTTCTGCTGGCGCGTCAGTTACATGTACTCCGATGCAAACTCTCACATTCCAAGCAACAGGGAGGCAGTGAGTTCTAAACCAAACCACAACCCAAGCACTCACCGTTCGATCATTGTTGATACTCGTGAGCAACAGGTGGCACGACGTGTCGTAGCACAATGCATTTCATGTTGTCATTAGACTTGAAGACTCGAATGGTTGTAATCGAATGAGGATGATGTGAAAATGCTGCGCAAAAAAAAAAAAATGTTTGAGGTCACAGCGGTAAACCGCATTGGAGGAATGTGAAAGCATTGACGCCTCCTTGTTTCTCTTTGTCCCTCGTTTCCTCTCTTTGCCTCTCTTTGCTTCACTTGTCCCTTCTCCTCACATTTACTCGATTGAGAACTGATGTAAATTAATACAATTTCTCATTACTACAATTAATTGTCCTACTTAATAAAGTTCCATCAATTGCGATTTTGAGCTTTCAAATTTGGCGCCAAGCTTCGTTTTCAAATTTGGCGTCACGCATTGGCTCCTCCCACACGTCCGGTTTTTCAAATTTGGCGTCACACGTTGCCCGGGTTCGCCCACTTTTGGCAATTTTTGGCTCTAAGTAATTGGCTAATCACTCCTTCGACATCATTTTTAAAGCGAAACCTTTACTAGTCTACGTCGACAAGGTTGTGTCCGCAAAACGTGTGCGCAGCAGTTGTGAGAAACTTTGAAAAGCTAGTGCCAAACGAATGATTGTAAGCGCAAGAGGATACTGTGAGGAAGGTGCGCACAAAAAAATATGTCGATATAGTGATTATTTATTAACTAGTGCCAAAAATGTCCAAAAAGTGGACGGAGTCATGGAAACGTGTGGCGTCAAATTTGAAAGCCGGAAGTATGTGCGGAGCCATTGCGTGGCGCAATTTTGAAACGGAAGCTTGGCGGTTTGTTTGAAAACTCGAAATGGGCAATTGATGGAACTTGATGAAGTAAGACAATCAATTGTGGTAATTGGAAAATTGTATGAATTTAATCAGTGCTTAATCGAGTAAATGTGAGGATAAGGGACAAGTGAAGCAAGGAGAGGCCAGGAGGGGCAAAGAGAAACGAGGAGGCGTCAATGTTTTCGCACACCTCCGATGCGGGTTACCGCCGTGACATCAAACGTTTTTTTTTTTTTTTGCGCTGCATCCTCACATCATTTAAAGCGGACAACTGGGCTAGTTGGTGATCTTTAGATGCAATGCACAAGGTAACTAGCGCTAAAGAGAAATACAGACGAAAGAAAGACGGACACCGCGAACGCTAGCAAGGATAAATGTGCTCCGATTTAAAATCAGACTAGGGTCATTTTTGCTAGTTCAGACGAGAAGGATCGCGAAATACTGGAAGCATTCCTCATTTACCTGGAACCACAGTCGTGCGTAAGCAACCAAACGTTATCTTTGTCGTCCAAAAAATTAGATTTCTTGAACGAGAAGGTGCCGTTGCACATGCGCTTTACGGTGTGATCACGTGTACATGTTTACCTACATATTGAATGTGTCTGTCTGCAATAAGCCAGTTGATGCTAGCATTCGTGGCGTCCGTTTTTCTTTCTTCTGTCCTTATCTTTACGGCTAGTTACCATGTGCATTGATTCCTCACATCATCCTCTTTCGATTGCAGCCACTTGTCTGGCGTTACCTCTTCTAAGTCTAAGTTCATCACAACTGCGGTGGACACGTTTTGCGGTCACGGCCTTGTCGACATAGCCTAGTAAAGCTTTCGCTTTTATAAATTGTTGATTCATTTACGACGTCAATTTATTGATCTTTTTCTTTTCGTGGGTAGAAAATTACTGAAAAACTAGCAGTCGGGATACGCGAGTTAGGCTGGCGAATGACGTGAGTCAAGTCTTTTATGGACACAAGATTGTAGACAGTATTCACAAAATTTTTGTATCTTGTTCAGGGATCTCCCAATAATTATCTGGTAGATTGAAATCAGCAATCAATATTATTTTACTTCTCCTGTAGTTTAACATATCGAGGTATTCACTGGTCTCATCCTGGGACCTATACAGAGCTACAGCAAGACAGTCTTTGACACAAGCACTAAAAATCAGGAATATTTTGATTTAAAATGGCTTTTATTTGTTTTTTTTATATATATATAACGGCCACGCTGCCACCTCTTGAAGGCCTGCCGTTTCTGAATGCTTTATAGGAGGGTGGAAAAATAATATCATCGCTTATGTCGTTATGTAGCCAAGTTTCAGTTATAACCCACCTCTGAGGATTACATTCACGGAATAAAATTTTGAGATCATTG
Organism: Amblyomma americanum; assembly: GCA_030143305.2. NCBI lineage: Eukaryota > Metazoa > Arthropoda > Arachnida > Ixodida > Ixodidae > Amblyomma > Amblyomma americanum. Next base: position 106,782 of record JARKHS020020986.1, read on the forward strand.
TTTTTTTACAAGGCTTCGAGCGTTAGGACTAATTATTCTCAGCCATTTTTCTTGTACTAGGCCTGGTGCACTGCCACGAGTATACTTATTCATTGTAGCTATGTGCCCGCAAGACAGGCTTGATAAGAATTTTCAGATTAGCGATGATTTGTTTTCCCTGCACATGCATGCGTGTCCTCGGCCGTGACTGGTTTTCCTCGCCAATGTTTTTGACTAGTACCTCTTCGTTCAGTTCATGAGCCCATAGGAATGTGTACTACTAATGTTTAGCTTTGTAGAGACCATCGACACTTTGTCACCCTGATCACTGTTTGGATTAGCGCTGTCCCATAGGTTTTCTTATAGCTCTGATTTTGCAGCAAGATTCTTAACAGTACCCGATCTGTTTTTCAGGTTTAATCCTTCCTTTAGAGTTCCATTCTCTACCATGTATTCAATAACTTCAATATAATTGGCCTTTTTTCTCTTTCATGTTTTTCGAAACTGTGAAGTCGTTCTATTTCAGCTTTGCTGTGGCCAGGAGTTTTTAATGGTATGTTCAAAAACAGCGCTTTCCAATGTCTCTGTAGTTTCCTCCTGTTCTTACGCTTTGTCATAAACAATCAAGCTTGACTCTGTGCTTCGGTTTTTTAAGTCGTGAATCCTATTTTCTAGGACATGAACAAGATCTTCAGAGCGTCGAGCTGGTCATGGAAGGAAGCAAACTTAGTTTCTAATGAACTAAAGCGGCCGTTTGGGCTTGTTGGTCAGTGAACATGGTAAAAGAATGCAGCGCCCGGTCCTGTCCACTTCTGTTCGTCCTTGTTTTTTTCGCGCTGCATTCTTTTACCATGTTAGTTTCTAATGCCTATGGGGCATTAAAATTATCCTCTAGATCAGTCTGTCGCTTCTAATCTGTCTTGTTGATGCAGTTCCAGTGCCTTTCAATTGTTTTGCAACTTGTGACATGCCGCGAACAGGGCTCACTTCCACATCTCCGTAAAGTAACAATAATTTTCTGAAAAACACAGCGACTTCGATTAACTGCAAAAAAAAAGGTAAAGGGCCGGCAGCACAATTAAGCTTGATGAACGTTGTTAAGGAAGCCTTTGGTGATCGCTCGTGCTTCTGTTGATGCAGGTAACCTGAAAACGATGCTGAGCCGCTTTGTTCCCTTGCTTCGTTGGATGAAGCATGTCGGCTCTGGTGCATTTGCTGTTGGTATATGCTTGAATAGTATACAGAAGTACTGGCTAGGTGATGTATCTAATGTCACGGAACATTAGCGACTGATGTGGTTCGACTTTTCATCCCTTGGTGCTTTTCTGGAGCTGATTTCGAGACGGCGAACAATACCCGGGATCCATCTCGTTGACTCAACAATATACGACAGTTTCTTTGACCTTTCACAACTCTGCCCATATAGAGGACGTCGGCTGCTGAAAGCAACAGGTGAACATTTGACTGGTAGAGGCCACATAGAAAACACCGGTGGAAACTTTCCTTGGAAGATCAACGAAAGATGAAGATTTTAGTCTCTTGGGAGTACTGTTAAACTGCGTAGCTCAGAGGAACCTCAAGTAGCCCGCCCTGTGGCAGGCATTTCTTTCCATTGACTTTTTGGGAGAGGCTGCAGTGTTCATGGGGGAAGAGCCTAAAGAGGAGTAGCTAAGGGGGCTTAGTGAGAGCACGAAGACGTAGGAGTAGCACTTCTTGGCCAAAACCAGGTCTGTTGTGAGCTATGTCAGTAAGATCAAGGGAAGAGATTCTTGGCTAGGAGTACATGCCGGAGCTCAGTACGTATTGTCTTCTGGAACTTGTGAGGAAACTTACTTGAACAATCCAAACGAAATTATTGTAATGCGCAGTTTATTTATACCAAAAGATGTCCTACAGCCAACAATCCTTAGGGGTGATAGTATATAGAAAACCACCCAGACAGGACGGGGATGGGTGCATACATGCGGGATGGTTTGGTTTTGCTCTTTCGTATTACGATGTGGCATAATTCACATGATGAGTAAACAAAAATTGCATATTGTTTGCCAAGTGATCATACATGAAAAATTACAGCTTTTGACTTCTCATACGATTGCTTTTATACTCTTTCTATAAGACTAACCTGAAAAACTGGCTTGGGAAAAATGTTAGCTGTCAAAGCTCACCGTCAGCGTACTCGAGCTCCTTACGGAATACTTGTAATGCGTAGTAACCACATGTCTCTCAACGACACAAAGTACATTAAAATACTTTTCGCTAAGGACGCTTGCGTTCAGTTCTCAATATATTGCACTCAACAAAACGAAACATAATCAAATACCACTAATCTTCATAATTTATATTTGTAGGGTGGTAGAAGGTGTGCGATCGGTAGATCTAGTCAAGCCTCTGGTACGCTTTCAACGTGCAATCGTGTCCACTTTGGCCCTCCAGTACTAGAATTACTGCTGCGCGTACGGCTGAGACAATCTATACGTTACAATACTATCGTTCGAAACGTGAGAAAATGGCGGAATTCTAGAATCGCCAGCATGACAATGGGAAGTTGTCAGAATATCGCTACCTAATATCAAGCACTGAAGTGATACTCCACGAAAAATCAGCAGCACTTCAGTTAACAGAATAACCGAGAGACGTAAGACCATAGGCCAAAAAATTACGAGCAGAATAGCTGCAACATGAGTCTACGATTTCAAAATTAGCCGACGGAGAATAATACAAGCAAGGTATATTAACTCTTTTAAGCAGCGGTCTTCGCTCCATAGAACTGTTGATCCTGTGCTCTAGAATTCTTTCTCTGTGTTTTAAAAGCGTTCTTTCCGCTTTTTCTTGTCTTATTGGCGTTTAGCTGAGCGCTGGCAATATGTTGTACTGCAAGATATTCTACGAATGCTTCAACTACGAAGTTAGGGTGGCATTTTCGCGATAACCAATTACGAATATGTTTCGCAAGATTGGTTAGTCGTGATCGCGTTGCTCGCTTGCTTTAACACGGGCGGTTTTTCGCCGCAAGTGGCCCCAACCATTATTTTGAAAGAATGTGTAGGTAGTTAGATAATTTAGGGTGACATTGTCAGGGCTCTGAGAAGATTGCAAAAGTTTGTATAAGGCACAGCTTCCTTCTTACATTGAGCAGACTGGTCGAGGCAGCGATTTAATCCAGAGCACTGAAGAGAAAAAAGCTGATAATGAGATTCGGTTTGATATGTTAATTGCTTAAGATAAACTGAATCTATTAGGCTGGACGCATATATTAGCTCCTGCTAATGTTCATGTAGAGGTTTGTGTAAGTTGACTCGGTTAAATTATGGTTTGCTGCTGTCTTGCCCCACATCTTGAATGTTTGAAAATATAAGCGGGCGAATGTTTCGCACAGAGAAATCTGATTAGTAGTTTTATCACTGAGATTTATTAAGCGTACTATTTGAGTAAAGCGTGAGCTGGATTCATTAAAATCCCGCAGTTAGTACAGAGAATGGGCTGCGGAAGTGATATTTAAGCTGAAATTCTGAAGTTGGTGCTACGGAAAGTGAGATAAAGCGGAAAGAGGAAGAGGATTATCAGCTTTTCAAAAGAAAAAACAAGAAGGCGATAGCAACCTCTGATAGGCCCTGTGCCGGCGTGTAGGCGGCCTCAGTTAGGCAGCTTATACCGTGCTTATTTTAAGCAACCCACGCTTGTTTGCATTTAGGCGTTCGTGGCGGACTTGGGCTCATTAAGGACTTGCTAGGTTTTTGTCAATGCTAATACAGCATGAAAATCATATTATTCACAATGAATAAGCAGAATTACTACCTCTAAAGTCAACAGCATCAGGATCATTGATGTTCTCCTGTAAACTTTTCTTTATGTTCTGAAGCAGTAAAAAAAGGCCCGGTTCAGTTCACTTGCGATGTTTTAGTACCCTTTGCAGCAATCTGATCGAGATGCCTTTTCAGAGACAGCAACGGCTAACTTTTCCGTGAGAGTAGTTGTTTGGAAAACTACGGACCCACCGAGGCAAGTACGTGAAACTGTTTAATATAGAACCGCCACTCACATATAGTAGCATTGGTAGGACTATAAGCAACCAGGACCATAGCTGCTTTTTTCTCTGATGAGCTGGTCCATCATGAGACCGCCCGAACACGCGTCTGGCGGGTCACGTGCAATGAAACGAAAAACGCAAGGAGGAATTTTACGACCGTGGGAAAATGTACAAAATACATAAATCGGCAGAAAAAGATACCAATTGCAAGTTGCAGTTCTAAATGAAAACAAACATCAGAGATAAGACATAGAACGACACGCATACGAAAAGGTATAAAGCGAAACAGCATTACATAATAAATACATATATTTGAACACAAAAGAAAACACTTCAAATCATGTAGCTACAGATCAGAAGCGAAGAATTACATTGAATGCATTTGCAGTAAGTAAGCTCTTTTGGAAAATTATTAAGGCTGACAACAACTCTCTTTGCGAACGAGACTTATGCGAGATTTTCACTCTAAACTCAAGACAAAAAAAAGATGTGAAAAAAGCAAAAGAACACCTGTAATGTCATTTAATTATCTGATAACAAAATTTTAGACGTGACATGTGATTTCATTAAACTATGGATGATAGATTTGCTCTAGTTAGCAATAGCGGCTATAGAGATTTTGCGAAAGGATTGTCGGTGTAGTAGGGATATTAGCACTTTCAATTCTTTTGATATCAGACTGATCGAGAAGCTCTGGAATGAGGGAAGCATGATCCAATACTTCAAACTCAATTGATTTACATACGAGTGGACAGTGTAGGTGCACATCAAAGGAAAAACAATTTGGCGTTAGCTTCAGCCATTACGTAACATACATATTTATTCCAGTTAGGATCCATCGTAATAAAAAGTCCGATATACTTTTATTTGGAAACTTGAAGTAATAAATGTTAGTTAAATAAATCTAATATTTTGGAAGGCAATTTCTTCAAGCTCAAGGGACATCAATGCTACATGTGTCCCAAATAGAAGCCTATAATACGACGCATTCATGAAACAGCTTGTGTGTAGAGGAATCAGACAGAAGCAAAATTCACAGCGCTTGTTGCGGCAAAGAGAGGAAAAAGTGTTCGGACACCACGGTTATATAGAGGCCCCTATTAATTAATAAAGGCTGCTAGAATCTTATTTAAATATGAAACATCTTTTTCTAATGAATATAACTTCAATTGATACAGAATGTTATAGCGACATATTTATGGAGTATAATGGTAGCATTCAACATATTATCCGCGAAAATATATGCTTAGATAAACGTGCTCTAGGACGTTCGCTACGAGTGAATATGATGAATTCGGCTTCTCAAAATTTATATTCCGAAATATAATTTATCCTGACTTTGTTAAGGTCTAGTAGAAAAATTCAGTCTGTGTGAAACAGAAATGCCTTGAAATAGTAAGCATCAGAGAGCATGCAAAGTGCTCGTACGAAGTCATGGTTAAGGAGCGCAAAAAAGACGAAGACGCAGAGGAGATGACGACACCACAGAATCGCTTGTGTCGTGTTGTCGTCGTCTTCTCCGCGTCTTTGTCTGTTTTGCGCTCGTTAACCATGAACCTAGGGAAAGGAGCAGCTCCAAAGCATGCAACAACAGACGAAGAAAGAACAAGGCAGATGCGATGGCTAACAACTGAAGTTACTTGCGTCATTGTTGAAAAACAACTGATGATATTTGCATCAGCACTCCCTCATTCTCACTCTTTGAAGCAGAGGTAGACTTTTTAGAAGTAGCTAACGTTTGAATTTTTATGTCTTGTTGCTTGCTTGGGCTAGATGTCATCTTTCACGATTGTTCGCTGTCCTCCTCTTCACCTCATTTGCTCGCCTTATTTAAGGTGTGCCTTCTTTCAATAAAATTCAGTTGTTAGTCAGCGCTCGTGTCTTCTCCTTTATACGTTTGTGGTTGCATGCTATGGCGCTGCTCCTTTTTCTAGGTTCAATATGCACCAAATAGCCCAAAAAGGAGTGTTACTGACGTTAACCATGAATACGTACCAACTAGCCCAACTTCTCCTGCTACTGCTCCCGTTGTTTGAGAAGGATGCTTTCAAAATCTTGTTGCAGAGTGGCCATATATTTTAGCATAGATAGCATAGGAATGGTCATAGATTTTACTATGACGTAAAAAAATTTATGAGGACACTTTAAGTTTCGCCTTAAGGGTATGACGCGATAGCGCAGTGGGTTAGGCTTTCCATACAGAGCTGTTTGATACCACTGAATGCATTCTTCGTTTTCTTCAATTGTTTCAATTCATTGTGTGCTGAATTACCCACAATAAATTTTCTTAATTAGCATCATCGAGTACTGGCCTTTTATTCTGAGCATTCTGACACCTTTGAAGACCCTTTTCCATTATTTTTATTTTTTTTGTTTCTTTAATTAACTACAATAATTTTATTAACTCGTCATCGCCTATCACACACCAATCAATCATAATCACTAGAAACACAAATTACTATGGAACAATTTTTTTTACGCAGCCCCCGATTTTGTCGGGCACGTTGTGCCGACTAATACTACGCAGACGGCTTTTCGACCGAACGAGCTCTATACGCTGTCGCGTAAAAAATCTTCCTGTACTCCACCTCCACCTTTTAGTTGGCAGCGAAGATTATTGGTCGGGCTCAGCTGGGCACATTGATTACGCCATATGTTATTAAGTGGAAGCAATTACTCCCATTCTGCATGGAAGCCTTTTTAAAGAAAGTTAATCTTCGAGTGACAGCGGTTTTCCGCAGGTTCCGTACTGCGATTTAGCACTATGTAGCTTTCTGGTGAAGAGTTGAACTCTTCGGCATTATAAGTTGAGCTGCTCGTGATCAGCTGAGGACTGGCAGTTAGCTGACTAAAGTGAGGTTTTCCGTAATATAATACGCCGTCGATGCTGGCGTTTCACTGTCCTAGGGCACGGAGATTACTTTAATGGCTGCAATGTTCCTATTAATTTGGGGCACTGAACCGAAACGTGTCTTTCATGAACAATTAAGGTCACAATACCAGAATCCACCAGGCACTTTACTCTATTTGTCGCTTCTAGACACTTCCGCATTTTGCGCGGCACGTAGTCATGAGACTGCCAGAAGCAACGAGACCTGCACAAAGGCATTCTACTACTATTTTTCTGTTCCAGGGATGTTATTATATACTAATGCTTCATCTTCTTGCTTTGTTTTCCATCGCTGTTCTGTAACGCAGTGACTGGAAATTGTCAGCGATACCACGCCCAGTCGAAAACACAAACAGAATATTTCTGCCGCCACAAGAAATTTTCTGTGAATTATTTCACCCTGAGCTCGTAGTAAAAACAAAAATGCTTGAGGACCAATAAAATTTTATGTAGTTATTACTACAAAAAAGTACTGCAGAACTACAGATACACTACAGCCTATGCAACAATGCTAGAAAAGAACAGGAAAGTTTGTTGTTTCGAAAAACAGAAGAAAACATTCTGTCGTACATTTTCAAGCGCGCTGGCAGCTTCTCCCAGCACAATTTCAAAATGGGCAAATAAAGAATTTTAATAGAATTGATATATCGTTGCATTAACCTGGCCTTGAGGTCATTTCTTCTACTGCTGGAAAACATTGTCGTTGAGCAAAAGTGTTAATGCAGTGTGCGTGCCGTCTGCGTCGCTTCATTGAATATGGCATGTTCACTGTATTGATACTCCTCCGTTCATCCTTTCCTCAGCATTTGGACAATACTGATAGACTGGGCATCAGCGGTGACACTGTACTTGGAGCAATACGATGACTTTGTAGCCGAAGTCGCATTTCAGTTCTTTGGTGATTAGCAAAAAAAGCAGAATTTATTGAGAAATTCATGCGGTGAATAAAGCATGCCGAAATCTCAGTATGGATGTCATGTGTATCCATTGATACCCTGCGATCAGCTGCGCATTGCACCAAGCAAAACGTCTCTGCTCATAAAGCTTCCAGCGCAGTTTTCATAGTGTGAACACAGAGAAAAGAGCAAATATAAAGGAATGGCAGTTATGACCCTGGGTCAGCTTGGACTCAATTGTTTTCTGCTACTTCAGTCACACTTGTCAAAGAAGGCTATATTCTTCTTGTCGAACTTCCTACCTTTTTCTTTTAGCATGCGCCCCATGATCGAATGCTCAGTCTGAATAAAATTCGAATCTACATTGAAAGAGCGCATATATTACAGATCCTTCTAGCCGTAGACTAAGCTTCTTCATGTTGCCATGGCATTCGAGCGAAAAAAAATTCTGCAAATGCCAAATTTCTTTTTCTGCAAATGCCAAAGAGCCCTGCCGCGGTGGCTCAGTGGTTAGGGCGCTCGACTACTGATCCGGAGTTCCCGGGTTCGAACCTGACCGCGGCGTCTGCGTTTTTATGGAGGAAAAACGCTAAGGCGCCCGTGTGCTGTGCGATGGCAGTGCACGTTAAAGATCCCCAGGTGGTCGAAATTATTCCGGAGCCTCCACTACGGCACCTCTTCTTCCTTTCTCCTTTCACTCCCTCCTTTATCCCTTCCCTTACGGCGCGGTTCAGGTGTCCAACGATGAGACAGATACTGCGCCATTTATTTTCCCACCAAAACCAATTATTATTATTATTATTATTATTATTAAATGCCAAAGAAGCATAAATCGACGTGTAAGAATAATACTGACGCTTCTAATTGCAGCCGTCAAGCAAACATAGCAGACGGTTGCAGGAACCTTGATGAATTCGAACGAAGGGCTGCCGAGCCAAGCAAAAAGTGAGGCGGATGTCGCTGCACCACTAATGGCTTTCTGAATAAGCGTAGTTCTTTCGCGCACACACAAACTCTTCATGCCTGGCTTACGACAGGAGGCTGACCACGTCAAAACTCACGAAAAGAAAGTGTTCACAGGAATGCAGGTAGCCTTCCGGTTTCATATGCGTACGAAGCGTCAGATATTCACTCTGTTGAGATGCAGGCCGCAGTATAGACAGCAAGACAGCCCATGACTTTAGCGTTTGATGCATGAGCTGCAGTTTACGCCGAAAGCCAAGACTGACATGAGCGATGATATTTTAATCTTTGCAACTGTATAGCGTCCCGCAAAAACTTTTGGCTTTGGTTCGGTAATCCCATTTTGGCTCTATACTCTATTTTGGGTGCTACCTGGTCTTATTCATAACGTTGCCTTAGAGCCTTGCTAAATATTGGTGAATAAGAAAATTATTCTCAATGCACTAATACATTCTGAATGCATAGAGATAAACTGTGGGAATATTTTTGTTGGAGAGAAACATACTAAAATCAGGATACCTTGCTGTGTAGAGACGTTATTTTTCTTTATATTCAGAACTGACATGATGAACACATTAAAAAAAGCGCAATGACATGATGTGCCACTAATGAACAGTAACGGTAAAAAAAAATGAAAATGAAGAACGATATAAGATTTGCTTAAGAGCCAACAGGAAACGAGGAAAAATTATAAAACAAGGAAACGTAAAACCATTAAAAGCAATCCAAACCTCCCAAGGCATTGAATACATCTAGGGTGCCAAGCAAAACATAATGTTCAAGAAAGGCAAATCTAAAACAGGAAAAAAAGGTACACACTGGCCCAGACTGCTGGCGAAGGGGGCAACATAGCAATCAAGCACGTTTCATGAAAAGCATTTCTTTCTCTAGTAGCAAAATCAGAGGCTGTGATGCAAAACTATTTCTGGAATAAAAAAAAGCATCTATGATTTACCACTCTGATGTGCCCTTCGCCGTCGCGTGAAATTTTGTGCTCTGATGTGAAGGTCTACCTTTGCGTCAAGGGTGGCTGCAGTGGACCGAAACATGTGGTCCAGGCCTGTTTTTTTTTATTTCAGGAAGGCCGCCTTGCTTCTCTAATTAAAGCAATGTACGATCTGTAAAAGGCTGATATTTCCTGTGCAAGCTGAAAATTTTGGAAAGCCGGTGCTGGCCTTACCTGTTCTGAGCGCTTGTGCAGTCTTTCCGCGATCGTTGTTTTGCGCTCAATCATAGCCAAGAATTCTGGACAAAAGCAAATACTTACAAATATAATTTTATGAACGCAATTTTCTCATAAATTGTAAGGTATTGCTATAAACATTTATATATCTGCAGATTTCCCTTTCCCAGGAGTGCCTTTTTTGTTATTAACTTTTTTGCGCTCTTCAAAAACGTTCCCTATCGGCTTTATATGGCATAACTGCTCGATGAGAGCTAGGAAAAACCTGTAAAAGAAGGATGCTACATGTCGGAAGAATGGGTTATTACCTTAAATGTTTCCACTACCGTGCCTTACAATATTCTAATATTCAAGACTTTGTCCGAGAAAACTGGACTTGTCGCGACGTACCTTCGCTAGGTGGAGTCCTCTCACGGGAGGCGAGGCTCAGTCGGGGTCCTCCAGAGGCGTCTCTCGCTCCTCTGCCTCATTGTCCTTGTGCGGCATATATATACCTCGTCGTCAGCTGGGGTCCTTTTTTTTTGTTTCTTGCTCTCCGACTTCTGGGAGTCCCCGGCATCTGGCGCCGCTGTAGCCGCCTTCAGTCTGTCATTCTCGCATTCCACCGCTTTTTCCGTTGATCCTTCTTTGACTCTGATTTTGCGACAAATGAAATACGACTCGTCGAAATTGCAGGGAGGTAGGTTACTCCCGCACGGCGCGCTACTCAGACCGGCGGTTTCGTCTGCAGCAAGCAGCTGTCACAAATGCCGCACATTTTTGCCACCTTGCATATAGCTGAAAATCGAAGAGTGACCTCGCTCTTTCCTGCTACCATTTTGGCGTTCTGCGACACTTAGTGAAAGTCCGCAAAGACTGTCACGCGGTTCTTTTTTTCTTATCTTTCATGTCTGTCCATCTCCTTCTACCGTATGAAGCATGGCTTCGGGAAAACCAGAAATTAGGGAAAGTGTGTAGCCAGCATTTTAAAGGCGTTGAACATGGTTGTCGAAGTGATATTCAGCTATGCGCTAGCAGCGTTAAGTAATGGCAGCTTTTAGTGCACCATACATTGCCTCCCACTTAATCAGTTTCGACAATTTTTGCTTACTGTAGCTCCGGCTCAATTTTCAGTGTCTTTCAACAGGCATGAATGTTTTTCATTAGCTTCAATTAGATCTACCGCCAGCTCTAACGAACAATTGGGGAAGACCTGGTTCCAAGCTCAGAAACTAGAAACCTTACAGGACATGGAAGAAATGCGCCGAATAAAAGACGGTGAAAATGCGGCACTGACAGCAGTATTTCTTACCAGACGGACTCCCAAGGACACTGGGCAGTTGAACAATCACTGTTTTTATGCTGCACTAGACATGAGGGGAAGTTCCATAACATGCTCTATCATGCACTAGGCCGACAACCAGGCAGACCTCTCCTATTCCATTAAAGTCCCTTTTCCTCCTCCTCCTATCATGCACTAGTGTTTTTCTAGAACCCTGCCTGTACACGCGTGCTGTTAAATCACCCACTTAATTTTGTCAATGATATACTTGGCGTGAAGAGTTTTATCTTTAAATTATATTATCCACTGAGCAAAAAATATGTAAGCAAGAGGCTTGCCTGTCTATTGAGAAAGCGACAATAATTTTAATGCAAGCAAACACCACCCGCCGCTATCAAAATATGGCGCTGCGCAAACAATAGTTGGCGACACGTTCACAACTACAGCTTTTAAGGGTGCTGTATGTCTAGAATAATACACAAAATTGCAGCATGAAAGTCGTTTTTTTGTCCACACCATAGTTTTGTAACTCGGGAAGAAGCTTTCATAATTGAAACTAAAACAGCTGACTTCCAGTAAACATCGCATACGGTTAGAAGGAAACCAACACGCCCAGACACTGCCGCTACAGTCAATCTGTTTCAAAGATTGGAGTCCTTCTGCCGCGTGGCGTCGCGGAAACGCGGTTGCAACAAGGCGTCATGCTGAATCCAGGAAAATGAGTTTTTCTTGAAAATACGTCTGTTAATTTTTTTTTATTTCTTCTGTTTGTTTATTTTTAGCTACGAAGTTTCTGTTGAAGCTGTACAGCTTTGCAGCTTTCATCTGTAAGCCTTATTACTGCGCTTGAATGGATGCCAATGAGTAAATACTCCCGTATAACTAATCTACTCTACCTTGAAGGATTGCCTTAACGTCTCACCAACGTAGGTCTCACAAGCCCAACCGGTGGCTGTGTTCGGAACTGCCACATTCTGTGGCAGTGACGCATCACTTTGCGCTGCACCCTTGCACCAGTAGGAGTATGAGGACTTCACGCTATCTATGAATGCGATTGAGACTGTCAGGCCATCAACACCACGTTACCACCGGTGGACCGGTCATAAGGCACCGCTAAATTTGAAAATTTGAGAACTCCAAAAATAGAAAAAAGGTTTAAGTGCATTACCGAGTGGACTAAGGGGAATTAGAGGGAGGATTAGCATAATCTGATATTGTAATTCAATTCATTCTAGAAGGTAATGACTCGTGGTTACCTAAAACCGGGAACTGAACCGGCCCGTACAGAAGTTTTCGCAAGAAAAATTACGGGAAAATCATTGTAGACATAAAAGCAGGCAATCTTAAAGTTATTGTAGTTTTTTTTTTTAAATGCGGCAAAAAAAAAACGTTAATTTTTTCTTTGTTTTTTTATGTCTTGCAATTGGCAATGCCAGTGCAGGGCAGTCAACCAAAACATTGTCTGGTTAAGCTCTTTGATTGTTTTCTTCTTCTCTCTCTATTATATTCATAGATCTGTTTGCTACACCGTAGTATGTAGCCTGCCTAAATTTCCAAATCCCCATCCGTCTAACCTTGCTGAACACTTGTTTGCAACGCAATGTCTGGCAGAGAGAAACAATGAGGAAAAGGTCTACGTGCAGCATTTTAAAAAAGAAACAGCGTGCTTCTGCGGTTTTGTTTCCACCTGAAGCGCGTACTGCGAATGCACTGGTCGATTCCCAGTCGCCTGATGTTTCTGAACCCTCGTCTGTAAAATGCCTGCGGCGCCTTCAGGTGCACGGGTTCCTTAGAGTTGGGAAAAGCTAGCAAATGAATGAATAAAAAGACGAAAACGACGGATACAGAGCACTGCCCTCTCAGTTTCATGGAGATGCGCTGGTGACTTGATTCCTCTCAGGTCATTTTTTCCAACCGGTATCTTATTCCGGAGACCTGCAGCGCCCGAAGGCATTACTGCAGGGGGGGCACAATTATTTCTTCCCGTTTGGCCGAAAGTACACAGGATAACAAAATCCCACTGCCTCGGCTTCCAAGATTCGAATTTTTTGAAGTTGTTGTCAGCGTGTGCGGATATTGCGTGTAGTGTCGGAAAACAAATTGAAAACAAAAAATCACCTGTTGCTGGGACAGACCTAATGCACGCGAGATGTCCTCCATCGCACCTCATTTCAGTGCAGGGAGCGCAAAGAGTCGCTCAGCACGCTGCGTTCAGGCTGTCCGGCTGGAGGCGGAGTTGAGAATACAATCGCGGATCTCATTAGTGCATAGTAAAATGCTAAATCAATAGGCGTCGATGTGGAAGTGGCGCTGTGCAAGGCATTAATTTCTTTCTTTTCTAAAAACGCATTGTTCGTTTGCGTTGCAGATTTCTACAGTCCATAACGACTCTCGTTATCCCGTTTTCATAATTTCTATGTAGGCTTTCTGTAGCCAAAAAAAAAGGTCACCATAACAGTCAACATCGCTTTCAGACAGCGTGCTGAGAAAACTAATTGAATAGATAAAGTCACATCGTTAATCCTTGAGTCCAAAGCAGAGTTGACACAGCACTTGACGGCGGCTAGAAGTTTGTCTAGTTCCAACCAATGCTTAACAAAGAGGGAACTTTTCCGTACCACATCGTGCGTCAGGTTTCTGTCTCCGTCGTCATTAAAAAGCAGCGCAAATGGCAAATATTTTTTTTCGTAGTTTCGCAAACAGCTGCTATTCATCACCAGTTTATTTCAATTATTCATTTAGGGATTTGAATATATTCCATGCTATTGACCTGGCCTACGCACTACCTATTAGAAAAGCAAGAGGGAGAACATAACAAGCAGAAAGAGAAGAACAAAAGGCACAGCAGTGCTTAAAGTCTGAAAATCAAAATTAAGTTCTTTGTCTACAAGAAAACTACTTTGCAGCAAACGGCAAAGTCTGCCTGCGCAGTTAACAAACGACAGCATGCACAGGATCGACAGTAGAAATAATGTCCGATCAAGTGCCGTATTAAAATTAGTGTGACAACGTTTTCAATCATATCTGGTTTGAAAAGAAAAATGGAGCTGAATCCATCTGGTTTCTCCATTCTTAAGGCGAGACAGTTGTGGTAACTGTGACAAGTCCTCTTTATGAAAGAGTTACACGTTCTGGTAGAAGTTGCTTATTTCTTTCTAATGCATAATAGTAAACAAACCTTAACCGGCTAAGTTTACTGAAGGGTTGGAAGGCCTCAGTTTCGTTCAAGTACACCAGCTACAATCAGAATTCTAACTTTTATAATTTGCAAAAATGAAGCTCAGTGAGTTTTTTTTTAATACGCTGAAACTGCATATCTTTCCACTTACACGCTACGCAAGCTGTACTCTGAGGGAATATTTGAAGACTGCATATTTATTTGCCAAGAAATTTCCAAAGACTTCCAACCCCGTCAAGCCGCAAGTGCCTCGGCTGCGACGTTTGGGCTCAGGACGTTAAACAAGCTATCATCCAGTGATTCCTGTGA
>JARKHS020020987.1:0-32055 GCA_030143305.2 Amblyomma americanum
TGTCCCCCAAGGCACTGTGCTTGGGCCTTTGCTTTTTCTAATCTATATTAACGACCTGCCTAATGATATCACTTCTCATATCCGCCTATTTGCAGACGACTGTGTAATCTACCGCCCCATCCATAACACCTCGGACTCTCGCTTACTTCAAGACGACCTTAAACGTGTTGAAGCCTGGTTCAACACTTGGTTAATGTCCTTAAACACTAACAAAACGTCATTGCTTTCTTTCCATCGGCGTCAAAACTATCAACCCTTCAAGTACGAAATTAGTGCATCTGAAATAGCATCTGTTCAATCGTATAAATATCTCGGCATCACATTTTCTAACACACTTAATTGGTCAGCGCACATAACAAACGAAGCCAATCGCACTCTTGGCTTCCTCCGTAGGAACTTGCGACTCGCTTCTGCTTCTATTAAAACGTTAACATACCTCACATTTGTCCGGCCGAAGTTGGAGTACGCATGCTCAGTCTGGGACCCTCATCAATCTAACCTTTCAAACACCCTCGAATCAGTTCAGAATCGCGCAGCTAGATTTATTTTTTCGGACTACTCGTATCACAAAAGCGTCACTGCACTTAAATCTGAGGCTAATCTTACTAATCTCGAGTCCAGACGTTGCATCTTTCGGCTCTGCCTCTTTCATAAATTTTATCACAGCCAACTTGATGTTTCAGCTATCCTGCCAGCTCATCGCTTATCAAGCCGCACCAACCATCCCAAAACAGTCTACCCTCCCCCAGCACAGACTACAGCTCATCTTCTCTCATTCTTCGTGCAAACTGCTCGAGACTGGAACGGCCTGCCATTCGACACCGTGCACCACTCCGATCCACTGCACTTCAAGGCTGCCATCCAATCTCCCATTAGTGACACACTCAGCCCATCCCTCATGTAATACCCCATTCCTGGGGCATTTGAGGTATTGATAATAAATAATAAATAAATAAATATATGCAGAAAACTGCCCCGTTTCCACTTTGCTCTGGTGCTCAAGGGATGGAAAGAGTGATTCAAAGGTACCGTGACGGACGCCTATCTTAATGGTGTCACTGAAGGGACTGCGGCTGCCTGCCAGTCTTTGAGAGCTGCTCAGTGATCACGAATATATAGTGGACGCCTTACCAAAGAAATAACTGAAACCGTTCAAATTACTTCTGCCGCATCAGCGAGACCTCTCTCATTCTCACAGAAAGGGACATGTTTCTGTGCGGGACGTAGTTCTCTAATCTGTCGGTCTTTTCCCATAGTTTTATTTATTGCATTCTTCTTCCTGCTTAATGAGCACTTGCTTTATTGTATTTTTTTCGCGCTTCCGGGAACTCTTCTTTCGCCGCCGTGATGGCTGCTCAGTGGTTGTAGTGCGCACTCGGCTGGTAGCTCAGATGCTACCACCGCCACTGCCTGACAATGGCCCCTTCAACATATCTTTCATCCCTGCGCACCCGATGTAATCGCTCGCCTTCGGCCGTTCAACCCCATCGACAACTGCAACATCGCCCGCAAGGAATTTAAGCTGTGGCCTCTCCGTCCTCGGACTCAGTGGGCACGGGAACATTGCAAGAAGCATGGCTCCTGACTTTCGCTTTGCTCCGATGCAGGTGTGTACGTTTTTCTTGTACGCTAAAAAGAGCGATGACATCTGCTTGCTGCTGTTCCCGTGCCCAGGGGTGCTGTGTGAAACTGTGTGCGATTGCTTTTCTATGGCTTTCCTACTCCTGTGCTCCGGCGACATAGAAACGAACCCCGGCCCCACCACTCGATCCCTATCAGAAATTGAATCGCTCCCTGAAGACCCTGCACAACAGATGACCGTATTTTTTCAACTGCTCAAAGATGTTCACGCCCGCTCATTGCAAAGTTCGAAGGCACAAACTGAGCTGACCGCAGATATTAAATCCATTAAGGCTGGGCGGAAAAGCATCGAAACAAAAATAACTCACGTTCAGAAGCGTTTGGACGAACTAGAAGAGAAAGGGAAAGTTCTTGACACTTTCAGCCATGAAATTGCAGGCGTGCAAGAATGAACTGAACGCTTAACTTCACAAAATAACTTTTTACAAAAGCGCCTAGATGATATGGACGACAGGTCACGCCACGATAATTTGATTTTTCATGGACTAACAGATTCATCTGAAACGTAGCAACAAACAGAAAGCACACGGACCAATGCACTAACGAATGTTCTTGACTCGTTACCGAACGACCCATTTCAGCGTGTTCATCGTTTAGGGACATTTTCCACTAATAAATGCAGACCCATCATTGCCAAGTTTACCAACTACAAAATAAAAGAGTTAATCCTATCACATTTCAATGATTTCAAGGAACACAAAATTCCAATCAGCGAAGATTTTTCACCCACCACTCAAATTGCGAGACGGAAACTTACCGAATTTGGAATCGGCCATTTCCTTTCCCCAAAAAACATTATTATTATTATTATTATTATTATTATTATTATTATTATTATTATTATTATTATTATTATTATTATTATTATTATTATTATTATTATTATTATTATTATTATTATTATTATTATTATCCGGGATCACCCAAATTTCGCCTTCGCTACAATAAGCTATACATACGCGGCAAATGCTTCATGTACAATCCATCTAACGACACAATCGATGAAATCGAGCTGCCATCTGAACACGCGCCCCAAGGATCAATCGCTTCGCCACATGGGGCGTCCTAGGGGCGCGAGAGGGCCAGTGGCCATTCATCATTATCTGATGTTATGATTCTGTATACTAACATCACAAGTATCTTGAGTAAGAAAACTTCTCTTTCATCGGCAATCGACACTTGTTCTGCGCATATCATCGCACTTACTGAAACTTGGCTGTCATCTCAAATTCACGATAACAAACTCTTTCACAACGCACACCGCTTTGCAGTATATCGCAATGACCGAACTAATCAACGGGGAGGCGGCGTACTCCTTGCTATTTCGAACATCCCGTCATCATGCATCTACACTAATAGTGTCTTGGAAACTGTCTGGGCATCAGTTACTCTCGACCATCAGAAAATAATATTCGGCATATGCTATCGTCCTGCTTCTTCTCAACGCTCGCTTATTAACGACCTTCATGACGAACTTGGCATAATACACAACCGATTTCCATCGGCTTCCGTGTTTTTACTAGGTGATTTTATCTTTCCGACTATTTCTTGGTTTACCCAACCTCCCTCCATATCTCAATTTTCATCCGATGCGAGTGATTTTCTTGATTTATGCTCCCTTTTTTCACCTACCCAATTGGTCACTAACGCTACCAGAATATCTGTCAACGCAGCCAACACTTTAGATTTGATCCTAACAAATCGAGCTGACTGCTTCAGCTATCACCTACTTACCTAACATAAGTGATCACTCTTTGCTCATTTTCAACATTAACACTGCCTGTCCTAAACCTGCAAGAAAGAAAAAGACCATACTAGATAATATTAGAGCAGACTTCGATGCCATTAACAATGAATTATCAGTTTTTACTCAAAACTTCTTCCGAAACTTTGACGATCGCTCTGTGCAAACTAACTGGGATATGTTCACGGCCAAAGTGCACGAACTAACTCAGAAATATGTTCCAAGACGCACCATCACTTCTAATCCTCAAGCCCCATGGTATACCGCCCATATAAGACGTCTATCTAACAGAAAAAAGCGCCGATATCGTACAGCCAGACTATCACCATGTAACGCTGACTGGGACGCATACAAGACTGCTGCTGATGCCTATACAACTGCGCTTAAGCAAGCAAAAGATAACTTCTTTTCTAACACTTTACCATCCATGCTATCTACCAACATTAAAAATTTTGGCGCGTCATCAACCCGCATGCCGAAGAATCTATTAACTTAACGGACGCGTCAGGTGACCCTATTCTGGCTCATTTATGCGCATCAGAACTTAACGAAACTTTTGTTCAGAACTTCTCGCGCACATCAAACACCAAACATCCCGTTCCACTTAGGTATAATTTCCCAACTATGCCTCAAATTGTCATCGATTCATCTGGCATTGCTAAACTTATTGATGCCCTACAATTTGATTCATCGCCCGGTTTTGACTCCATCATGCTAAATTCTTAAAAAATACAATTGTCTGCAGTTCCTTAATACCAACAAAGATTTTTCAGCAGACTCTCTATAGTTCCATTCTGCCAACACAATGGAAAGTCGGGAAGGTGGTTCCATTATTCAAATCAGGAAATAGAACATCCCCAACAAATTATCGCCCCATCTCGCTCACTAGTACTTGTTGCAAACTATTAGAACATGTCATCTTCACTTACCTTGTGAACTTTCTCGAGTCTAATTCGTTTTTTACACCCGCACAGCATGGCTTTTGGAGGTCATTTTCTTGTGAAACCCAACTTGCCAGCTTCACCATCAAACTTCACCATATTTTAGATCCCGCATCAGAAGCTGACTGCATTTTCCTAGATTACTCGAAAGCATTCGACAAGGTATGTCACCGCTTACTATTTTTAAAGCTAACCGAACTGAATATCGACTACAATGTTCTGAAATGGATTGAATACTTTCTTCTTAACCGGTCGCAGTTCGTCTACGCTAATAATTTTAACTCACCTTTCAGCGAAGTTTACTCGGGCGTGCCACAAGGGTGAGTGCTTGGGCCCCTTTTATTTCTTATTTACATCAATGATTTCCCTTCGATTGTATCATCTAACATTATTTTGTTTGCTGATGGCTGTGTTGTTTTCCGCGAAATAAAATCACCCGACGATGCTAACATTCTCCAGCATGATCTCTATAACATTTCTCTTTGGAGTAATGAATGGCTTATGGAACTTAATACTAATAAGTGCCGAATTATGCGAATATCAAGAGGTTCTAACTCTCCGCCTGTGTACTACCTAAATAACGTTGCCTTAGAAGCGGTTACTTCATACAAATACCTGGGTGTTCATATTTCTGCTGACCTTAACTGGACGCGCCATATTAAGTACATTGCTAACAAAGCTAACCGCATGTTGGGCTACGTGCGCCGTAACTTTTCCAAAACTCCATCTTCTTTGATATTATTGCTTTATAAAACACTAATACGTTCTGATATGGAATATGCCGCAGCGATATGGGATGCGCATCATGAAAAACTGATAACTTTGCTTCAGCTGGTTCAAAATAACGCAGGTCGTTTCATCCTGTCAACTTTAACCGTACCGCAAGTGTAACAAGCACGAAAGCTAATCTTTCTTTACCTCTTTTAGCATTCCGCCGACAAATAATTCGTTTAAGCCTTTTTCATAAACTATACCATCACCCCACCCTACGCGATTCCCTCATTTCGTCCCCCAGATACGTGTCAAATCGCAGTGATAATGGTCACAAAGTTGGCATTGAAACATGTAACACAAAAACGGCATTTCAGTCTTTCTTGCTCGTACATCACGTGAATGGAACCGCCTTCCCCGCAGATATCGTCGACATAATTAATAACCAGCATTTTCGTTCTGCACTAGCTAACTAACATTGTATAACAGGAGGATGATAATACTTGTTCTGTAATATGCATTGTCTCTATTTATGTATTTTTGTTTTGTAACCACTCCCCTCGTTAATGCCTTTGGCCCTGAGGGTTCAATAAATGAAATGAAATGAAATTATCCGAACGGCCTTAAAGCGCCATCCTTTCCCGACGACAACGCTCAAACTCGCTGAATGCAGCGACGCAGCAACGCAGACGGCCAGCTTTTCCGATGGATGGATGGATGGATGGATGGATGGATGGATGGATCGATCGATCGATTGTCACATACATTAAGGAGCCTAAATTAAATTTTAAAGGAAAAAAGGTGTGAAGAAGACGACGCGAATTAACCGAAGAATAAAGAAGAGGAAGAAGAGGCATTCGTTGAGGTGGAGAGAGATGTTTGGTGGAGAAGAGAAGAAGACGACGACAAGGCTTACGTGGACTAACACCGAGGCTATAAAAGGGCGAGCGAGAGCGAGGCACGGGGGGAACAGCAGAGAAGCGGAGGCTCCGGCGGGTCAGGGTCACTTTGGCTGGAAGAGAGCGACGCCGGCTACAGCTCCGGTGAGCTAGCGTTCTACGACATCGCATCGTGGACTTCCTGCCGTGCCTTAGCCCGTTCCGGGGGGTCAACAGAGGATGCTACCACCTACTACGGCCAGGGGTGTCTCCAGCGCTGTTGCCACCCATCCGGGTGGTGCCCCCAACGCCAACAACACCGGCATCATCTCCACGGGCGCTTGGACCTGGAGCTTGTACGACGCAGCCAGCGACGCCAGCCCAAGCACGTCGGACGCCGCCAGCAACGCCAGCCCAACCAGCACGGCGAACGCCGCCTCGACGCCGCCTACTGGATCCATACAACGCCGCAGCCACACCGAACCAACCGTGAGCACGAACGCCGACCGCTAATAGTAGAACACTAGTAGTAGACGCTAGTAGCAGTGTGCCCGGGTCGCGTCTATTTATTGTCACGTAGTGGTGACGGCAGTCGAAGCAGCGATGAAGACGGACGAAAGGGGTCTTCTAAAAGAACTGTTTATTGGGCTGACTTGCACCCAAAATGGACTGAATCACTCGGCGGCGGCGAAGCGACAAGCGTGCTCGGCGGTCGTCGAACAGAATGCCCGCCGCTGTCGGCCGTGCTCAATTTAAAGCTGATAGCGAACATTCGAGATAAAGGGCGCAAAGTTACTAGAACATTCCAGAACAACGCAGAATCAGCTTTGCCTGGCTGCGATCAATCGAGATAAATCTAGTCGCGTCTTGCGTCGCAAACAAAGCGATAAGGTGGTGTCGCGGCAGATTTGAAAAACGAACAAACACTGCAAATATTGGCGGCATTATAGTCTTTGTGTTTTGTGTTAGTTTTGTTTGTTTTGTGTTCTAGTGTGTGTGCCACATAGCATGTATTAAATGTGCGTTTGTGTGGGTACACCCGTCGCCTAGTCCATTCTTTCGGTCCGAGTGTTCTCCGGAGAAATCCGTGACAAAGATAAGTGGCGAGCCTGTGCCAGGATACATTTCCTTTTCTTTTTTTTTGCTTTGTCCCGGATTTTTCCGATCTCTCGACGGCAGAAAGTATGGATTTGGCAATAACGTTAGAACTGGCGCTCAAGCTGGGGTTAAGCAAAGAAGAGGCGATGCGTCTATATGACGAGGAGGGAAAGAGGCAGAAAGAGGAGGCAGATAGGCAGAGAGAGGAAAGGGCGCAAGCACGCGCAGACGCTCGTGAAGCAGAAGAACGCGAGGCGAAAAGAGCTCGCGAGGCAGAAGAGCGAGAAGAGAAAAGAGCTCGCGAGGCGGAAGAGCGAGAAGAGAGAAGAGCTCGCGAGGCAGAAGTGAGTGAGTCAGTAAAAACTTTATTGAAAGAAAGTGTAGATTCGTGGCCAGTAAGTGAGGTCCAGACCATGTAGGTCTCGTACCGCACAGGCCCATTCGACAGCCTTGACGAGTGCCTCGGTCGTCGTTGACCTTTACTGAAAGTCACGCGTCAGGTGAGAGAGCAGCCATGAGATCTGGGGGGGGGGGGGGGGGGATGTGCTTTACAGTCCCAGATTATGTGGTCCAAAGTAGCTTTTGCACCGCAGAAGCGGCATTTAGGGCTGGAGGTTGTAATAAATATGTGCGAGTACACATTTGGGTTGGGGAAAGAGTCGGTTTGTAGTCTTCTCCACGCCACCTGCTGCTCCCTTGACAGGGAGGGGTGCGGCGGCGGGA
The DNA here is from genome assembly GCA_030143305.2 of Amblyomma americanum. Lineage (NCBI taxonomy): Eukaryota > Metazoa > Arthropoda > Arachnida > Ixodida > Ixodidae > Amblyomma > Amblyomma americanum. Next base: position 7,737 of record JARKHS020020987.1, read on the forward strand.
ACTGCTTACGTGCGAGTCTAAAATGGGTGGTGCGGTCGTGGTAGGAGCTTAGCGCTTCACCGGTTGCCTCCGGGTTCGGACCGTCTACTGCTCGGCCGGCTTTAACTCGAGCTTGTGCGTTGGCAGCCTCGTTTCCGGGGTTTCCGGCGTGCGCCGGGACCCATACCAGGTCAATGTCTCGGACGGGGGATGTGTCTTTAACATTTTCCAGGATATTTCTGGCCGTGAGTGAGATGCGGCCTTTTGCAAAGTTCGCAATGGCATATTTGGAATCGCTAACGATGGTTGTAGCGTCCGTAAAGGCGATAGCAGCTGCAATTGCAGCTTCTTCCGCGATTTCCGCGTTCTTGGTAAATACTTTAGCGGTCATGAGTGGAGTGGCCGGGTCCGGGTCCTGAGGATGAGATACCCCACAGATGGCGAATCTGTGGGGGCTGTCTTGGTAGTTGGCTGCATCGACGTAGATGACGTCTGGAAGACTCTGCAAGCGTCGATGCAGAGCTCTGGCTCTTGCTTCCCGCCGACCCTGTGGGTTTGCGGGTTCATGTTATTGGGTAGAGGTAATATTTTTATCTTTTTTTCGGATATGGCTAGGAACGGTGCCTGGATGGTCCGCCATAGGCTCCCCTTCGATGCCAAGTCTGTCCAGGATGATTCTGCCCGCTGCAGTGCTGGAGAGTCGAGCCGTCTGTGTTGTTAGGTGGGCTTCCCTAAGTTCAGAAAAGGTATTGTGTACTCCCAGGGCGAGGAGTTTCTCGTTGGCTGTGAATTTAGGAAGGCCCAACGCCGTTTTGTATGCATGCCGTATTAGGGTATCGATCTTTTGTTCTCCTTTCTTGAGATGGAGATATGGGAAGGCATATGTAATTTTGCTGATGACGAATGCTTGAAGGAGTTTGTATAGGTCGTGCTCCTTCATGCCTCGTCTCTTGGCGATGCGCCTGATCATGCGCGCCACCCGGTGTACTGAGCTTTCGAGTCTCCCCAGTGCTACAGTGTTGCGGGAGGTGTTGGAGATGTGGAGTCCTAAGACCCGTATGTTCTCCACTTCATCTATGTTTTTGCCTTGGATCGTAATGTTGATGGGGATCCTGTCTTCAGGTTTCTTGCTCCGCCGTACGATTAGGAGTTCTGATTTTGGTTGGGAACACTCGAGGCCGGCTCTCCTTGCCTCCAACTCAACCGTTTCAGCCGCTGCTTGGAGAGCTTCTTCAATTTGTCCATCGGAGCCGCGGTTCATCCAGATAGTTATGCCGTCTGCGTACAGAGTGTGATGGATGTTTTTAATTGCGTTGAGCCTGTCTGGAAGCTTGATTAAAGCCAGATTAAAGAGGAAGGGCGACAAGACTGCTCCTTGTAGTGTCCCTCTGTTTCCGAGCCTGATTGGGGTGGATTTCAGTGGTCCAACGGTGATCTCCACCGTTCTATTTTCTAGGAAGGCTTTAACATAATTGTACGCCCCTTCGCCTGGGTTGAGGTCGGCTAGGTGTTTCACAATGGTATTGTGTGACACGTTGTCGAATGCCTTTTTGAGATCGAGGCTCAATATTGCTCTTGTGTTCTTAATGGAGGGGTCGAGTATGTCACGTGATAGCTGGAGCATGACGTCTTGGGTGGAGAGTCCTCTTCTGGAGCCCACCATGGAGTGTGGCATGAGGTTGTGGTCTTCGGTGTAGTCCCGTAGTCTTTTCAGAACCACGTGCTCCATGAGTTTCCCGAGACAGGATGTGAGGGAAATGGGTCTTAGGTTGTCCACGTTGAGTTTCTTGTTGGGTTTTGGAATAAATGTCACTCGGGCATGTTTCCAGCTGCTGGGAATGATTCCTCTCTCCCAGCATACGTTGAAGTAATCTGTGACTGCAGTGACAGATTTCAGGTCCAGGTTACGGAGGACCTTATTCGTAATCAGATCTGGTCCTGCCGCTGAGGTTGTTCTAAGGTGGCCCAGCGCTGCCCAGACTTCTGCATCACTGAACGGCTCGTCCAGCTGCGGATTTGGTTGTCCCGTATACTGTGGGCTCGTTTCTCCGTCGTATGCGGTATTTAGGTATTTGTCCCTGAGGAGGTCCAAGAAGTAGTGTTCGTCCCCGGGGTGTTGATGGATGACTTTAGCGAGCTGTCCTTGCGCAGCCGACTTGGACTGTGTGGGGTCGAGAAGGTGGCGGAGCAGGTGCCACGCCCTCTTACTACCCAGTTGTCCGTTCAGGCTGTCACTGGTTTGATACCATTGTTGCCGGGTAAGTTCTATCGCATATTGTTCAATTTCTCTTTCGAGTTGGGCGATTCGACTTCGTAGCCTTTTGTTGAGTCGCTGTCTCTTCCAGCTCTTCATAAGACTATTTTTTGCCTCTCACATGTGTGCCAATCTTGAATCGAGGTTAGGTTGTGCGGCGTCTGTTGTTATCTCGCTTGTGTGCGACTCTACATCCTTACATATTGATTTAACCCAATCTTGGATGTCTTCGATTTCAGTCGGGGCCATTTGATCCCGTTCTTTCCGAAATTTTCCCCAGTCTGTAAATTTCGTTACCTTCCAGCCCTTGTTCCGAATCTCGGTGCGAAGGGTAATGGCCAGGATGTACTGGTCGCTGTTTAGATCCGTGCCTGTGTTTCGCCAGGCGGGGTTCTGCACATTCCTGGCTAGCGTGAGGTCCGGGGTGGTGTCTCGGCTAACGCTGTTGCCAGTTCTGGTCGCTGTGCTAGGATCGTTTAGTAGCGAGAGTCCTAAACCTTGGATTTTGTTCCAGAGGATGTTGCCTTTGTTGCTTGACTTCTGGTATCCCCACTCTACGTGTGGCGCGTTGAAGTCGCCCGTAATCACTAGCTGCCCATTCTTGGCTAATTTCGTGGTGGACTCTAGTAATGCCCGGATTTCTCTGGATTGATCTTTTGGGGAGCTGTATAGGTTAAGAACGTATAGGCTCCCCTGCCTCTTTCTGGCGGGAATAATTTCGGTGAGCGTGTAGTCTGCTTGAGAATCGTCGAATTCATGTTGAATGGCCGTGAGTTGGTTACCCACTAGCGTGGCTGTCATTGCTGCTTTGTGTGGGATGTTTTTTGTGATATGGTTTTGTATCCTGGTAAACTAACGGGTCCCATCGGTTCTTGGATCGTAATAATGTCCGGTTTGACTTCTAAGTTTTGAATATAAAGCTGCAGATTAGATTTTTTGCCTCGAAAACCTCTACAGTTCCATTGCCAGATGATGATATCTTGATTACGAGCTGCCATGTTGGGGCACTGTCAGCTGCGTAACGGCACTCGCTATTGCGCTCACTTGGGCTTGTAATGCCTTGATGGCGTCCATCATTTCTTCTCTGGTCTGTTGTAGGTTCTTGGCGATATCTGTGCATGTCGCGTCTAGCCTATCTGCTCGGGCTTCCAGTTTGTTGACCCTCTCATTCTGCTGGAGAGCTAGCTTGGCTTTAACAGCGAAAGTTGACGTCGGTTGGGACGCCGCGTCTGTTTCAATTCGCTTCTTGGGATTCTGGGCCTCTTGCTGGTCTTTTGGGGCCTGTCTTTTTTGAGCCTTCGGTTGTTCTATGTCCATACCCGCACCTTCGGAAGGAGGGAGGGATTGAGACCTGTTATTAGCGGTTGTCGCGCTTTCAATGTGGCGTTGGGTTTGCGTGAGGCTCGCGAGTTTACTATCTGCCTCGCGGTCTTCAGCCTCGCGGTCCGGACGAGGACCTTTACTAACGCCTTCAGGACCTCGTCCGGACCGCGAGGCAGAAGAACAGGAGAAAAGAAGGATAGAACGGGAGAAGGAGTTTATTTTGTGGAAACAGGCGCATGTCGCGGGAGGATATGAGGAGATCACGGACAATGATCAGCGTTCCTTAGCGGGTACAGAATCTCCTAGACCAGCCAGAGTTTGCCCAAGGAAGCTGATGGCTCCTTTTGATGGCAAGAGAGATGACTTGGATGCATATCTGCAACGATTCGAGCGGATAGCTTTGGGGCAAGGCTGGGAGCGCAGTGAATGGGCCACGGCATTAAGCATGTGTTTAGTTGGAGAGGCGCTGAATGTGTTTGGAGGGATGCCCGCTGCTGATTCCATGGACTACGAGAAAGTCAAAAAGGCACTCCTCCAAAAATTCAGGCTTACAGCAGAGGGTTTTCGTGAGAGATTTCGCACCGCGAAACCTGAGGATTCGGAAACCGCTAAGCAGTTTTCCTGCAGGCTATCCAACTATTTTGATAGGTGGCTTGATATGTCAAACACAGAAAAGAGTTTTGAAGGGGTGCGTGACAAGCTGGTCAAAGAGCAATTTTTAGCTTGTTGCAGCTAAAAGCTGGCGCTATTCCTGAAGGAAAGAAAGTTGTGTTCATTAGAAGAGTTCGCCGACACTGCAGACCAAAAATTTGAGTAAGGCAAAGGAGGAAACCCAAAAGGTCCTAGAGACAGAGGCGGCAAAACCAAGAGCTTATGGCGGTGCGTCTAAGGCGCCAGTAAGGTGTTTTCTCTGCGGCAAGGTGGGACACCGTGCAGCTGACCGTCGGACTAGTAGCGCGGCCCAGAAAACACAGGTTGTGTGTCAAGGTTGTAAGAGGAGGGATCATACTCTGGATGAGTGCCGATACAGAACGCAGGACCGAGCTGCATGCGTTGTCGACTCAAGGGTAGAAATTGTTACGCCACCCGAAGTTCCACAGATGAAAGGAGAGCAAACGCCGCTGGAAAATGAGGCAGTGAGTGGAACACCCAAGTCGAAAGCAGCAATGCCAGTGGTGGTTGGGCAAATAGGGGACCGTCCTATATTGGTGCTTAGAGACAGCGGAGCTAACACAGTCTTGGTTCGTAGAAGCCTGGTGAAGGACGAGGATCTTACAGGGGAAGAGTCGGCCGTCACTCTGGTAGACAGCACAATAAAGGTACCTTCCTGAAGCCAGGATTTTAGTGTACACGCCATATTATACTGGGCAGGTAGTGGCAAAATGCGTAGACCAACCCATCCACGATCTCGTCTTGGGGAACATTACGGGTGCAAGAGGTGTCGAAGACCCCGATCCCGAGTGGAGGATGCTCGACGTTGAAGAACATCCAAAGGAGGAAAGGCCTGCGACAGCTCAGACGGGTGCAGTCAGTTTCTCGTCGGCAGTGGAGACAATTGAGAGCTCAAGCGACAGCCCGAGCAACGCAGCGTCCGCTCTCTACTCCTGTTACGATGTCCCTGAGCGTAACACCGGACGAAATTGCAATTAGGCAAAAAGAAGACCCGAGCCTGAAGACCTGCTTCAAAAGAGTCGGGGAAAAGGTGAAAAGAAAGAAGAGTCGGACGTCATTCGAGTATCAATTCTTCAATGGTCTTTTGCACATGAATGCACATTTAGTTCTGGAAGGCGGGCCCACAGCTGGTGTTACCAAGAGATATGCGAGAGACCATACTACACTTAGGACATGACGCTATTATGGCCGGACACCAGGGTGTTCAAAAACGGTGTCTAGGATCACCGAGGAGTTCTTTTGGCCGGGTGTTCAGAGTGACGTCAAGCGCTTTGTTCGCTCATGTGACGTGTGCCAGCGCACAGTTCCGAAGGGCAGAGTTGGTCCCATACCTCTGGGAAAGATGCTAGCCATCGACCTACCCTTTCAGCGAGTGGCGATTGACATTGTGGGGCCAATCTCTCCAGTATCCGCCAAAGGCAATAGATATGTGCTTACTCTAGTTGACGTGGCCACTCGTTATCCTGACGCTATTCCACTGAGAACTATTGACAGTATCCAAGTGGCGGAGGGTCTTGTGGAAATGTTTTCGCCTTATGGGTTCCCGAGGGAAATTTTGAGTGACCGGTGCTCGAACTTCACATCGGAGCTAATGAAAGAGGTTAACCGCCTTTTGTCAGTAAGGCAGTTACTGACGACGCCTTACCATCCCATGTGTAATGGGCTTGTAGAGCGTTTCAACGGCACCCTCAAAAACATGATCAAGAAAATGTGCCAGGAGAGACCTACTGATTGGGATAGATATCTCTCAGCTCTTTTGTTCGCTTACCGCGAAGTACCACAAACGAGTATTGGTTTCTCGCCTTTCGAGATGTTATATGGGAGAACCTTTAGAAGTCCACTTACAATACTCAAGGAGCTGTGGGCTAATAAAGAGATTGCATCAGATCTCAAGACCACATACATATACGTGTTTGAGCTGCGGGATAGATTGAGGGAAACATGCAGGCTTGCACATCAAGGCCTGGAAAAAGCGCGTCAACGCCACAAGGGATACTATGAAAAGAAAGCCATTCACAGAAATCTGAATCCAGGCGACATGGTTCTTGTGTTGCTACCCATGGATCATGATAAGCTAATGATGCAATGGAAGGGCCCATACCTTGTGACACGGAAGAAAAAGGGTATCGATTATGAGGTATTGATAGATGGCATTAAGAGGGTTTTACATGTAAATATATTGAAGAAATATGAAGAACGAGGTCCCGTACGGCGGTACGCCCCCAGGGCAAGTTGTTCGGTGGTGGCCGAGGAGACAGGTGATGCTGCCGAGGTGTCCACGTTCAGTGGGAAGAAAAACGCAGGAGGGGATGAGGTACTTGAGAAGCCCAATTTGAATGCAGACAGAGGATTACAGCTCTACTCCAAATCAATGGGGGAGACGTTTTGGGATGGGCCAAGCCAAATTGAGGTCATATGTCACAAATTAGACTTGTATAGAGATAGAGCTAACTGGTCAGCCTTGGGTGTCTCTGGGATATACCATGTTGTTGCTGTGTTAATGTCTCTGGGATTTACCTTGTTGTTGTTGTTGTTGTTGCTGCTGCTGTTGTTGGTGTTATGTGATCATACAAGGGAGTGTGTTGTGGACCAATAATAATAATAATAATAATAATTGGTTTTGGGGGGAAAGGAAATGGCGCAGTATCTGTCTCATATATCGTTGGACACCTGAACCGCGCCGTAAGGGAAGGGATAAAGGAGGGAGTGAAAGCAGAAAGGAAGGAAGAGGTGCCGTAGTGGAGGGCTCCGGAATAATTTCGACCACCTGGGGATCTTTAACGTGCACTGACATCGCACAGCACACGGGCGCCTTAGCGTTTTTCCTCCATAAAAACGCAGCCGCCGCGGTCGGGTTCGAGCCCGGGAACTCCGGATCAGTAGTCGAGCGCCCTAACCACTGAGCCACCGCGGCGGGGGTAGTGTTGTGGACCCGAACCTATTTATTAAGGACTCTGTGCGGACAGCGGCAGTGGTGTGTTAGTGTTCTGGAAACGCAATTTGGTGTGCTGTTAGTGGTGTGCTTTTGGTGTGTGATGGACATCTGCGGTGTGGTGTGTGCTGAGTCCAGAATCGCCACTGAAGATAGTCGGTTGGCTGGATGGCTTGAAGATGAGGATGACGTGGGCAGTTTTTCATGGAAAAACTCTTGAGAGAGGGGCCCTTGTCACATATATTAAGAAGCCTAAATTAAATTTTAGAGGAGAAAAAGGTGTGAAGAAGACCACGCGAATTAACCGAAGAATAAAGAAGAGGAAGAAAAGCATTCGTTGAGGTGGAGAGAGATGATTGGTGGGGAAGCATAAGGTGACGTGGAGAGAGATGATTGGTGGAGAAGAGAAGAAGGCGACGACAAGGCTTACGTGGACTAACACCGAGGCTATAAAAGGGCGAGCGAGAGCGAGGCACGGGGGGAACAGCAGAGAAGCGGAGGCTCCGGCGGGTCAGGGTCACTTTGGCTGGAAGAGAGCGACGCCGGCTACAGCTCCGGTGAGCTCGCGTTCTACGACATTGCATCGTGGACTTCCTGCCGTGCCTTAGCCCGTTCCGGGGGGTCAACAGAGGACGCTACGACCTGCTACGGCCAGGGGTGTCTCCAGCGCTATTGCCACCCATCCGGGTGGTGCCCCCAACGCCAACAACACCGGCATCATCTCACGGGCGCTTGGACCTGGAGCTTGTACGACGCAGCCAGCGACGCCAGCCCAAGCACGTCGGACGCCGCCAGCAACGCCAGCCCAAGCAGCACGGCGAACGCCGCCTCGACGCCGCCTACTGGATCCATACAACGCCGCAGCCACACCGAACCAACCGTGAGCACGAACGCCGACCGCTAATAGTTGAACACTAGTAGTAGAAGACGCTAGTAGCAGTGTGCCCGGGTTGCGTGTATTTATAGTCTGTGTTTTGTGTTAGTTTTGTTTGTATTGTGTTCTAGTGTGTGTGCCACGTAGCGTGTATTAAATGTGCGTTTGTGTGAGTACACCCGTCGCCTAGTCCATTCTTTCGGTCCGAGTGTTCTCCGGAGGAATCCGTGACACGGATGGATGGATGGATGGATGGATGGATGGATGGATGGATGGATGGATGGATGGATGGATGGATGGATGGACGGACGGACGGACGGACGGACGGACGGACGGACGGACGGATGGATGGATGGATGGATGGATGGATGGATGGATGGACGGACGGACGGACGGACGGACGGACGGACGGACGGACGGACGGACGGACGGACGGACTGGATGGATGGATGGATGGATGGATGGATGGATGGATGGATGGATGGATGGATGGGTGGATGGATGGATGGATGGATGGATGGTAGTTGCCACCATGCTCAGTTTTTCCCTTTATTTTTGTTTAACTCTGCTGTAAGTTGTTAATAAAATTCGCCATTGTCGTTAAAATACGTCTTCCTACACTTTTCAACTTATGTCACCTCTCTTCTTTTGAGCCACCAATCCTCCAATCGCTTTTTGCTAATTTCCACCGCAGATTTATTTACATGACTATTGTTATCACTAAACCCTAGGGCCTCAGGATGAGTGACTGTGCCTGCATCGACATCGGGATGGACACCATCACATTTTAGGATGAAGTGATCTATTGTTTCTACAGATTTACCACACACAGCACATGTGTCAACTTCGTTAAACTTCTTTTTGTAGCTGCACGTTCTAAGAAACCCTGACCTAGCTTCAAAGAGGAGGGCACTGCCTCTCGAGTTATCGTAAAACGTTTCCTTCCTGATCTGCCTTTTCCGGTATCGATATAGTTCTACACTATTCTTTTCCATTGAATTTATCCAAGTTTTATCTCCCGCATTTGTAACCTCTCCTTTAATGATCTTTCTCCGTCCTCGTGTCTGGCATACTTACTGGTTAGCTGCCTAGTTCTTTTCCGGCACTGTGTGTAAACGCTCTTTCTGTACAGGTAATTAAATACCTTAGCTGCCCACCTGTTATCGTCCAATTTCCTCTGACATTCTTCGTATAGTATTTTACTCTGAGCTTCCCCTGCTTGGAATGATGTCCAGCCTATATCCCCCTGTGCTGCCTCGTTTGTGGTTTTCCCGTGGGCACCTAGTGCTCATCTTCCAACAGTTCTCTGATTTACTTCTAATAACGACTTAACTTCAGCCCTTAAACATAGAATCGCATTCCCGAAAGTAAGCCCCGGCGCCATTATTCCTTTCCAAATACCTCTCAGTACTTCATACCTCTTGTACCTCCACAATGCCCTATCTTTCATTATCCCGGCATCTCCTCGCCCTTTTGCTATGAGAGACTGTTCGTGCTTTTCCGTGTACATCTGCCCTTCGTTTACCCATAGACCGAGATATTTGTATTCGTCCACTCGGGGTATTTCATGGCCTTGTACTGTAAGCACCTGATCAGTTGTACCGTTTAAAAACATCGCACCTGACTTCTTGCGCTAAAACTGAGACCTAGAGTGTCTCCTTCATCTCCACAGCAATTAACCAAAGTTTGCAAATCTTCTTGGCTATCTGTTAACAGTACAATATCGTCCGCATACATTAAACCCGGTAGTCTATGCTCAACATTTTCGCCTAATCTGTGCGACAGATCATAACCTAGATTGCTTCTTTGTAGCCTTCTTTCCATACTTATCATATAAAGCATGAACAGCAGCGTTGATAGAGGTCAACCGAGCGCCCTCAACGGCCAAAAAGTTAACGAAAGTTGGTCACGCATTCCCATAGCACCCCGCCAAATGTGCAGGTATCAGTAGGTCTTGGTTTAGAGTTGCCACGTGGGTATGACGTATTTCTGTGCGTGTCAGCAGCTACCTAGCCATAGAGGAAGGAGTAAATTCAAGATGGTTCTTTGCGTTTCTTCGGAGGGGCACAGGACCTCTCCAAACGTGAATTCGACGGTGTTGAAGGAGCAGACGATGATTGATGCCAGATGATGGAGACAAAGAGAAAATATATTTACAGGATGTACAAGGGCAATCAGCGTTACAAGTTGAGTCACACAGACGGTCAAGCTGTAACTGACAAAGACAATTCTCACACAGAGAAACACTCTCTACAAGCCCTTACTCATCGACCCTAGGTTAGAGTCAAGGGTTGTCGAATACATGCCACTGCACGGAGCCTCTAGCTCAACTAGACAGGACTGCCCTCCAATGATTTTGCATGCAATTTTAAAGCTTTTTCAAACAAAGGGGTTAGGGCGGGCATATTTCGAGGCCCGCCCTAAGCTTCGATAACCAATGGAGGTAGCCACAGCCTCTGAAGGTTGGGTCCAACTTCGAGCTCAGGGCTTGGCTAAAAAGAAAAAAACACATAAAAAACATTCTGAAAACCCTCTCCCCGTGGGGGGGGGGGGAATTCTCGCCCTTATTGCTTGATGCTTTCCCCTTCCCTGCCGCACCCGCGCGTCGCCTCTCGAAGGATGAAACGTTTTTTTTTTCTCAGCTAATTGGCGGGACCACTAATCCACTGGCTCGGAATGCTGCCTAAGACCAAGCGGCACCACGTGCTCGTTGTGTGCGCCTCGCATGCTTTCCTGGTGCGCTTAACAAAGCCAGGTGTCTTCGGCCGTCACAGCCGTGCTGTCAAGCAGCCAGTGCCTCCTGCGCCTTTGCCACTGCTTGGGGGGGGGGGGGGGGGGGGGGGGGAGGGCATGCGGGTAAGGGGATGCTCGGTGCTTCACTGAGAGCTCTCCACGTAGACCGGAGGCCCGCAGTGACCGCAAGCTAAGGGAACAAAAAAAGTACGCGTTGATGAAGCGCGGCCTTACAGAAGAGATCTAGCATGGAAGCCTTTCCCCCTAGCTCGCTGATGACACGCGCGTGCAGCGTGTTTCCAAAGACCCAAAGCTGCAGCAGCGAAATTCCGGTTACGTCACTAAACACAAAAACACAAGCAAAACAAAACGATTACGCCGCTTACGTTTGTTCGAGCATACCACTTATTGCACAAACTGAAATGCATTGTTAATAAAATAATCTGCTGCATTAAAACTTCCCCAAAGCAATCCACCCTTTACATCGCCTGCGTTCCTCATGCCATCTTCACGTCGGCCGACGGGGTACCTGGCGGGCTGGCTGGTTTCGATCGAAGTTCTGAGTTTCGCCTGGAAGAAATGTGCATAGGACTGGGTATCGCGCTACGGCACAGCCCCAAAACCAGCACGGGCGGTGTACAGGTTTTAAAAGGAAAAGAAAAAGAAAACCGAAGGTGAGCTATGCCGAAACTCCGTCTCGATAGTTGTCGCGCGATGCGGTCGTACTAATTGGTGTGCAGTGCGTTTAATTTATTTTTGGTGATACGCAGGCTTACCCTGTCTTCTCTTACTACCATATTTTTCCGTCCCATCCGAAACATATGCCCGCAAATATCCGAAATGGTCTTGTTGCTGATCACCTGGAGAACTTTCCCCATCGTACTGTTCTCTCCATTGATTCCTCCGGGAGCTGCGAGAAGGCGGCGATTAGGATACATTCGCAGGAATGGTTTGGAGCTATTCCGTTTCGTATCCGTGATTACACTCCTATATTCTTTGCAGAGTTTTTGACTATTGGTAAGGCTCTTCTCAAAATTCCGAGACATGTAGCATGGGTTCTTATCCTTGCAGACTGCCTTTCAGTTTTATCTCTCTCCAAACTTCAGGAAAATCTATTGAATCATTCCCTTAGGTTTTTTGTTCCACTCTCCGTGGGAGCAGTTATTTTGTCCGGGTATCTGGTCATTCAGGTGTCTATTTTAGCAAGGTGGTTGATTTAATGCAAGGTCAGCTCTCAGTGCGCTTGTAATCAATCCCGTCATTCGCCTCATTCTGGTGGAGATCTCGTTTCCTGCATTTCCAACATAGCTCAGCCAGCTTCAGTGATTCCGTATACTCCAAGCAGCGGGAGCCGGACCAACGGAAAACTAGTATTCCTGTATATGCTCCCGCAGGGAGCATATACAGGAACACTATTTTTTCGTTGGTTATTCCGTAGTTTTCCTATACATGCTCCCTGCGGGAGCATATATATATATATATATATATATATATATATATATATATATATATATATATATATATATATATATATATATATATATATATATATATATATATGCTCCTCTAGTGGTGCTGGCCTTCGCAGCATCATCAAAGAAGAGTTGGCCTCAGTAGCCTGCTCTCTGGTACCGGACACCCCTGCTATTCGCCCTCCACCCATGTACGCTCAGGTCGCTGCCATGCCACCTGTCTTTGGTCCGCCTCCAACGCCAGCGCCGCCCCGCGACCATGTCACCGCTTTAGCACGTCAAGCCTCAACGCCAGCGTTCTCCGCGCCCTGGCGCCCCAGCCGCCCGATTTGTTATTATTGCGGCTTCCGGGGCCATATTTCCCGCTTCTGCCGCCGGCGCATTCAAGACGAACGTCGCAGGTATGCGGCCTTCGAAAGCGGCTACTCTACTCGTGCGCCCTCTCCTGAACGCCATGCCTTCCCTGACTCTTTGGGACGTTCTTCACCTCCCCCCACCTCTGCTCGCCCTCGTGGTTATCGGCCCAACAGAGCTCGATCCCCTTCGCCGTTCCGCCGCTCTTCTCCGCTTCGGCCGGCTTCTGCGGCGTCTGACCTGCGCTCGGAAAACTAGCTGCTGCAGTTTTTGGAGGGAAAGCTGCATGCTTCGGACACCGACAAATACCTCCGGAGCGCCCGTCTAATATGGTTTCAGTGTGGGTTGAAGGTTTACAGATAGAGGCGTTGATTGACACGGGTGCTGCAGTTTCTGTTATTCACGCAGACTTGTGTTCTCGCTTAAGGAAGGTGAAAACGCCGTACGATGGGCCTTCCCTGCATGGTGCTAACGACGTCATCTTTCGCCCATCCGCTAAGTGCACTGTTCGGGTTTATATTGACGGTGTCCGTCACCACGTACAATTTGCTGTGCTTTCTCCGTGCGCTTACCTTATGATTTTTGGTTGGGATTTCTTGTCTTCTGTCAGTGCTAAATTTATTTCATGCCGTGACCGCATCGTGCACATGGCCGACAGCGACCCATATTCTGAAGTCCTCGAGCCCTGACATCGACTCATTGCCTCTGCTGATACGGTTTTGCCCGCTGGGGGTCAGGATCTTGTACGACTTACTTCTGATACCATCGTCCATGGGGATGTCTTCATCCCGCCTTCTGCTCGACATCTGATCAGGGGCCTTGCCTTGCCGCCTAGCCTGATTCAGTTTGAAAATGGGTCGGCCGTCGTCGCTGCCTTGAACACTTCTCGTGAACCTCTAGTATTACCCAAAGGCACTTCTTTTTCCTGCACATTGGACATGCACCCGGTTTCCTTCGTCGTACTTACCGCACCCTCCTCCTCGTCGCCTCCCTCCGCGGATGTTGCTCTCTCCGCCCTCTCTGCCACCATCAATCCAGATCCCGTAGCGTCGCAACGGCAAGAGTTACTAGACTTGCTTCTCAAGCACCAGGGATCTTTTGATGTGGCTTCCTCTACCCTGGGCAAGACTTCTGTGGCAGAGCACCGCATCGTGACCGAGGGTACCTCGGTTGTTCGCCGCCGACCGTACCGCGTTTCCTTATCTGAACGCAAAGTCATCGAGGACAATGTGAGTGATATGCTCCGCCGAGGCATTATTCGCCCTTCCGCCAGTCCCTGGTCTTCCCCGGTGGTTTTGGTGCAGAAGGATGGGTCAGTGCGCTTTTGTGTTGATTACCGTGCCCTCAACAAAATCACGTTTACCCTATGCCCCGGATTGATGACTCCCTCGACTCTCTTCAAGGAGCTGAATACTTTTCGACCCTAGATCTCCGTTCTGGTTATTGGCAGATCCCCATGCATGAAGCCGACAAGGAAAAAACCGCGTTCGCTACTCCTGATGGCCTTTACGAATTTAATCTTATGCCTTTTGGACTGTGTAACGCTCCTGCTACTTTTGAACGCATGATTGATACCGTCCTTCGCGGCCTGAAATGGAAAACCTGCTTATGCTATCTGGACGGTATTGTTATCTTCTCTTCAACTTTTCGAGAACACTTAGACCGCCTCGATGAAGTGCTCACTTGCCTCGCTTCTGCTGGCCTTCAACTAAATACGAAAAAGTGCCATTTCGCCAGGAAGGAAATCACAATTTTAGGCCACCTCGTCAGCCGGGACGGCATTCGACCCGACCCTGAGAAGCTTGCCGCTGTCCTGAACTTTGCCCGTCCCCAGCACACTAAAGAACTGCGTAGTTTCCTCGGTCTGTCCTCATATTTTCGGCGCTTTATACGAAATTTTGCGACCATTGTCGCGCCATTGCATCAGCTCCTCGCTGCTCACAGTGCTTTCGTTTGGACTGAGCAATGCGAAAGTGCTTTTCAAGCCTTAAATCAAGCTCTCACCTCCGACCCTGTCCTTGGCCATTTCGACGATGCTGCTCCAACCATTCTACGCACTGACGCTAGCGGCCATGGCATTGGTGCTGTTCTTCTGCAGCGTGATACTACTTCTCGCGAAAGAGTTATTGCGTTCGCCAGCCGCACTCTGACACCTGCCGAACGGAACTACACTATCACTGTGCAGGAATGTCTTGCCGTCGTTTGGGCAGTGCACAAATTTCGCCCCTACCTTTACGGTCGCCACTTCACGGTCGTCACAGACCATCACGCTTTATGTTGGTTGTGTAGCCTGAAAAACTTGACTGGCCGCCTTGGCCGCTGGGTTCTTCGTCTCCAAGAATACCTTTTTGACGTCGCCTACAAGTCCGGTCGAACACGTCGAGACGCCGATGCTCTTTCTCGTTGCCCTCTTCAGGACTCTTCGTGTCTGTCTTCCACCCCACCTTCCACATCTCACAGCGCCTCCTCATCGTCGCAAGCTCTTCAGCACCTCGCCGCACTCCCATGCGTCGCATCTGACGATTTAAACGACCTTGCATCGAACCAACGCAACGATGCGTATTGCCGCTCCCTAATCGACCGTCTCACGGGAGCTTCCTACCCTCCTACCGCTCGGTTGCGTCGGCAGCTTGGCCAGTTCAAACTCTAAAATGATGTGCTCTGCCGCTACGTTTACTGCCCTGATGGCACCCGCTGGGTTCCCGTGGTGCCACGTACACTTCGCTCCCGTATATTGGAGGCCCCCCACAATGACGCGACAGCCGGTCACTTAGGTTTTCACAAAACGTATGACCGCGTGAAGAGCCGTTTCTTCTGGCCTGGCCTTTCCTCCAGCGTCGCTAAATACGTCGCATCTTGCCCGCTCTGCCAGCGCCGAAAACGGTCGACTTCACGTGCCGCTGGACATCTGCAGCCTCTATCATGCCCCGCCACGCCGTTCGCCGTCGTCGGCATCGACTTGTATGGCCCGCTTCCTCGCACTACACGAGGTAATCGATGGATAGTCACTGCTATCGACCATCTCACACGCTACGCCGAGACCGCAGTCTTGCCTGATGGTTCGGCGCCCGAAGTTGCCTCCTTCTTTCTTCAATCCATCGTGCTCCGCCATGGCGCCCCTCAGGTGCTTCTCAGTGACCGCGGCCGGACATTCCTTTCGACCGTTGTTGCCGAAGTTCTGCAAGCTTCTTCTATACTTCACAAGATGACGTCCAGCTACCATCCCCAGACCAATGGTCTTACAGAACGGTTCCATCGCACCCTCTCAGATATGATTGTTATGTACGTCGAACCTGACCACCGGAATTGGGAAACAGTCCTTCCTTTCGTCACTTTTGCCTACAATTCCGCGTTGCAACGAACCACTGGTTACTCCCCGTTTTTCCTCGTGTACGGCCGTTCTCCCACTACCCTTCTCGACGCCTCTTTCTTCTCGACGCCTGCGAGCTCCTCACCGTCTCTCCCCGAACAATTTCTCTCCCGCGTGGCCAGATGCCGCCACCTTGCTCGCCTGAACACTCACGCCTGCCAGGAGGATCGCAAGAGTCACTACGACATGACGCACCGCGTTGTGTCGTTCAACCCTGGAGACGAAGTCTTGCTTTCTACCCCTCTCCGGACGCCTGGTCTTTGTGACAAGTTTCAGCCTCGTTTCATTGGTCCCTACTTGGTGCTCAACCAAACTTCACCGGTGAACTACCGCGTCACCCCTGTGGATCCTCCCCCGGACCGCCGTTACCGCGGGACTGAAATTGTCCACGTCTCCCGCCTGAAGCCTTTCATTCGGCGCTTTGCATCGGACTAATCGCGGCCAGGCTGGCCGCTTCTGACCGCGCGGGTAGTTCTTTTTGTTGTTAGCCTATCAAAATATGGCACATACCCACACTGGGGGATCGGCCAAGAATCGGGTGGCTATTCACCTGAACGCAGTTAACAAAAAGGGAAAGCACGTGGGAGCGCAACACAGGTGAATTTTTCGTCATGAACAGAAAAGGGATGAGAGTTTGGATTTTAAAATTTGAAGAATAATAATAAAGAGAGGAATTAAATAATAATGATTTAGTCAAAATGTAATAATTGATAGAAAAGAAAAGGTTGGAACACTTAGCAAGGCAGTCGGTGAGATTCTATCAGGAAATTTAGAACAGCGGTACAAACAGATCTGTGGCTGAACCCAAATGTGGTGGCGCCAAATGATAGCAAGAGCGGGCTGCTCAGACTAAGGCCAAGATGCTGCAAGGGCTCCTCCAGCAACCTTTTCCTCAGAGAGTTGAATCGGCGACAATACAGCCAAAAATGTTCAATAGATTCAGGCTCACGGCAAAATGCACAAAGGGGAGAGAGCGCCAAACCCGACTTGTGTAAATGGAAATTTAGAGGGGGGATGCGGCAGCGCAGCCTCGTCAGTGATACTTCAAGCTGCCGAGAGCAACAAATTTTCCTGTTCCAATAATATTTAAGGTGCTCATAATCTGCCGATGTTAAAAGTGATGTCTTGCGTGCTTAAAAACGCACGTCGCCGAAATCTAGATGCTGTAATATAGGCTGTAGCCGGGATGATTGGCAACACGGGGCCGCTGAGGGAAGCTTTTGCGAGATTATCAGCAATCTCATTTACTGTCCCACTGCTGTGACCGGGAACCCATACTAAATGAACAAGGCTCAAATGCGGAGGAAGTATGGATAAGAAAGTTGATAAAGTGGGACCGTCAACATGTGCAGCGAGGGACGAACACAAAGATAAAGAATCAGTAATTACTGCAACTGCTGTAATAGAGGGGTCTAGCTTGCGTAGAGCAAGTACAACTGCTGGGAACTCTGCTTGAAAAATAGGGGTGAAATCTGGAAGGCGCAGAGAAAAGGACCAGTCTAAATGCGAGCAAAATATTCCCACACCTGCTTTTCCATTGCATTGCGATGCATCAGTGGCTATTGCTATATCTGTAGGTAGGGTCCTCAGATGATCTTCTAGAAGACCATTTAGAATACTCAGTGGCAAAAGTTTTGCATTTTTGGGAATATGTCGCCGAAAACAATGTGGATAGCGGGCCCATTGCGAAGCGCAGGAAGTATATCATAAATGTTTACATCTAAAGGCTGGAGTAATCTTTGCACAAACACTACCTGAGGGGAATTGAAACGAGACGAGGGGACACCAAAAAAGGAGGTCGGCTGAGAACAGAAAATGCTTTGGGAACGGTGGAAATGGGATTCATAGATCCTGAGGTAAGTTTGCACAGTTAAAAATTGAAGTCGTGATAAGAGAGACGGAATGCGGGCTTCAAGGTACAGCACATTGATAGCCACAAATTTTGGAAGGCCGAGGCACATGCGATGTGCTTCCCTCTCTAAAAGGGCGAGAGGGCGAAGTTTATATGTAGCCGAGCCTGAAAACAACAATGATCCAAATTCTAAAATTGGCCTGACATACATTATGTAGATCATAAATAGCGCATCTCTGCGCATGCCGTACCGGTGATGACATAATCTCCGTAACATGCCCACGGCACGAGCCCCTTTCGCCGCGACATGGTCAATGTGAGGTCGCCAGGTGAGTTTGTTGTCATAAATGACCCCTAGGTATTTTAGGGATTGAACCTGCGGTATTATTTTTAACTGGCAAGTGAGAGAGACCACTACAGGAGTGAATAGAGGGAAAACAAGAGTGGCGCACTTGCCAACATTTAACTTCAGGTGTAATGCGCTCAACCAGTGCTCAAGTGTATTCAAATATGACTGCAACAGACCATACAGAGAATGTATATCCGGCGCAGCAGCAAAAAACGCAATGTCGTCCGCATAGACGTAAGTGCGTACATGGCGGTGGAGAGGAATTGAGCTTAACAGAATATTAAAGAGCACAGGAGAAAGAACAGCTCCTTGCGGTACGCCTCGCGTTTGTCTATACCTCTCTGAATGAACACCATTACGGACGCAAAAGAATTCCCTGTTATGAAGAAATTCAGATATCCATGCAACTATATAATCTGGAAATTGAAGAGACTGTAGCCTATGTATCAGGATGGAGTGTTCTACACTGTCGTAAGCTTTGGCGACATCTAACGTAACCAAAGCCGCGACCAGGCGTTGACGACGAGCAAGGAGAATTCTGCTCTCAAGGTCAGCATGTACATTTCATATCGAACACCGTGGCCGGAAACCGAGTTGGCACGGGCTGAGTATACTTTTGCGGTCCACAATGGCTGACACCCGAATTAGTAACACCCTTTCTATCAACTTTACCACGTTTGATGTTAAAGAAATTGGCCTAATATTATCCAATTCATAGCCTCCACCCTGATTTTTAAGTAAAGGGATCACCTTGGACAGCTTCCACTCAGAAGGTATCCAAGCGTGTTTGAGGGAGTAGTTTATTAGGTGCAATAAGGAGTTGGGAGACTCTTCAAATAGAATCTTGAGCATCTTTGTGGTAACACCATCAGGACCAGGAGCAGCAGCTGGCAATCTCTGGACAACTTGTGAAAGCTTTGATAGATTTACTTGTGAGGCATTATCATTTGGCACGACTGGTGCAAACAACAATGGTCGCAAAGGTAGTAAAGACGAGAACCGCTTTTGCAGGCCAGTGGCTATTAATTCAACCGCCTGGATAGCTTCTACAGGTGACATAACTAATGACTGAAAATTATGAGAGGACATGAGCTGTTTCCTAGACCGTAGAAAACCGAATAGTGCACGTCGGTTGCCCGCCTTTGAAAGATAATCGAAGTGTTCTTAGTCATATTTTCCTTTGCGCGAGAAACTGTGCGTTTAAAGGTGGCTGCAATAAATTTATAATCACTCCAGTTATTCGGGCATTGGTTGTGAAGAAGCTTTTTTCATGCTGCCTTCCTCCACCTGTAATTTCTTGTACAGTCCGCATTCCACCAGTTAGAAGAATTCCCTTTTGTTGGCCTCACCAGGAACTCCGACTTTTTACGGCTTTCCTCAATAGCCAGACATATGCTTGCTGACTGGTGGACCTCGGTGATGTTAGACACTGGAGCAAGGGCAGAGCGCAACGCCGTCTTAAATCTGTCATAATTTACATGTGACCGCAACTGAGAAGACGCCGGAGTAACACGACATATGATATCAAAATGAATAGGTATATGATCACTTGAGGTGCCGCTATCAACTGTCGACCAATTCGTTACGCCAATTCCAGGACTAATGAACGTGAGATCTAAAACAGATTGAGTGTGTGAGCGAAGATAAGTGGCCGATCCTGAATTTAAGCACATCAGGTTGTGATCAGAAACCCAGTCCCAAAGGCGCTTGTCGCATGTATTAGTCCTAAAACCCCAAGACACATGGTGAGAATTGAAGTCCCCAGCCACGAGAACTGGGTTTTTACAGTTTACGAGTAAAAAGTCCAAAGGTCTAACATCCTGGACTCCATTGGGGAAATAACAATGTGCTATTGAAAAAGGAGAGCACCCAGGAAGTACAAAGTCTATTGCCAAAATCTCACAATCAGGAGACATTTGTTGAAAAGATACCACAGCCCTGTGGCAAAATTTTGAAGAGAGTAAAGTTAGTAAAGCCCCGCCTCTTGACTGGCGGTCTAGGCGAAATGAACGGTAATTTTTGATATGAAAATGTTTGTCGGTTGAAAGCCACGTTTCTTGCAGAATTATGACATCCGGATTAAGCTGAGTAGAAAGGCAGTGTAAATCTGTGGAAGCGGAAAGAATAGAGCGACAGTTCCACTGCAAAACTCGCAACGACGCTATGGTTGCGAAAGTCTAGCAGCAGCAACTGCCTGCTCCAAAATGGTATCCTCGGGTTTAGTGCCAAGCTGCTTCTTCTTTGATTCGGGCTGGGTGCCCAGAGAAGACAACGAATGAGACATGGGGGACCCACTGCGCTTAAGAAGCCGCGCATCAGGCGCCACCATCTCGGAATCATACATTATATCAACATCCCTCGAAGTACCCGAGGTAGGTACAGCGGAAGGGAGAGAAGTTTGTTCCTGGGGTTGTGATGCTACTGGAATTGGAGACCGGATAAGAGGAGAGGGAATTGCTGTCGAAAGAGGTGCCAAACTAGCCTGCACGGCATGTGTAATCTGAGTCGCTAGAACATTTGTAAGGCACTCCGACACACTTGCGACAATCTTTTCTACCATTTTAGACATCGAAGCCTCCACAGCACCCGCAATTTCCTGGGACAGCGTTGAGTCTAACATGACACCTTGCCGAGCGGTCACACCGGCATAACCGTGGGCACGTTCTTTGACCTCTGAAATAGCGTCACGGCGCGAACAGCGTTTCCTGTCAATTATTTCCAGAATTTGAATTTCCTGAGCTCGAGAGGGACAATTTGAGTAGTTTGCAGAGTGAGCACCACCGCAAAGGCAACACTTCTCATTCTTCTCAGTGCAGGTGCTCGTTGAATGACCATCCCCACAGTTGCAACACCTCAAGTTGGATTTGCAACCGCCGGCGCTATGTCCATAGCGCCAGCCGTTGTTACACTGCAGAGGCCGAGATGATAATGGGTCTACCCGAAAAATTAGAGGCCATGCCTTGATTTCAGAGGGGCAGGAAGTGCCGGCAAAGGTAGCAATCACTGATTCAGTGGGCATCCGCAAGTTGTTTACAACCCGGGTACAGCGGTGCACAGCAACAACACCTGCAGCCGACAGAAGCTCAAGAGTCTCTGCCGGAGACAGGGAAGAGTCTACGCCTCGTACAATACCTTTCGTGCACGCCAGATGTGAAGGGATGAAGGAACTTACCCGAAGGGAGGCAAAGGATGAGGAGTTTAGTAAATCTCTTACACAGGCAAGGTCTGGCGATCTGCACAGAATCCCGCCGCGTCCAAACTGGCGAACCTCTGAGACTGACTCATAATGAGAAGTCGCCGACTGGACAGCATCCCGAACAGCACCAGGGTTGTTCATCTTGATAGCACCACCATCCTTAGGCACCAGCGCGACAGGGATACTGCCGACACCACTGCGCAAAAAAGCTTCCAACGGTAGGAGATCAGTGGACAGAGAAGCCGACCAGAGGGAACTCCCCTGGCCGGAGACTGGGTGGACATAGCCCGGGCTTACTGCCTTACCGCACAAAGACGCAGAGAGAAAATGCCACAATCAGCCACCCGAAACTTAGCCGATCGTTTCCTGAGCGTCAGTATTAGGTTTGGGAAGTAACACACTGCCAAAACTACATAAAAATATTTGGCACAACACAGGAGCTACGCTCGAGCCAATAGGAATACCCTGTTTCTGTATGTATCTGCTATCCTCAAGCTCTACAATAGTAGACGGCAAATAACATGTTAAAAGTTCTAGAAACGAGTAGACAGATAGGCACATACTGTTCTGAAAACGAATCATAGCTCTGCTTTTGATGAGGCCACGCACAGTCTCAAGTAACTTCTTGTGCGGTACCGAATAGAACAAGTCCTCGACGTCAATGGATATGACATAAGTGGCCTCCACTGACGGGGGGGGGGGGGGGGGTATTGGAGATAAACTTCACTACGCTCATTGAGGACTGGACTGAAAAGAGTCGTCAGGTGCCTAGGGTCCAGTGAGTCTTTCAAGAACTGGCCGACAGTTTTTGCCATGTACCACCCTCGGTGACAATGGCACTGAGGGGACAGCCGGTCTTGTGCGTTTTTGTGGAAAACAACACTTTTAGAACATCAGTCTTCTCTTTTCTGCGCACTTCTTTCAGCATACCTTCGAGATTCAGGTTATTCAAGAGTTGGAGAGCGCGGCTTTTTCCCTTTGATGGCTTAGCGGTCACTGGCTTGAAGTTTTGTCATGGGGCGAGGCCTATATCGGCCAGACAGGACAATGCATTAATGTCCGGAAAATACAGCATAGCACATCACTGCAACCGGATAATATGGTCAATCTCCCAAAATATTGTAACAAATGTCAAAACTGTACTCCCCTGTTCAGCAGTGTAAAAATGATCGGCCGAGGCAAAACGCAGATAGAACGTGGAATCTTGGAAGCTTTTAAAATAAAAAAGTCAGGAACGGATTGTGTCAGCGTTACGGACCTTTATTTTGCTTCTGTTTTCTTCCTTTTGTCGGCGTGCCCTGCTCATGCGCATGTTCACCCTGCTCTGCTCGATTCCTTGATCAAGTAAACATTTTCAGTTGTGTCTCCAGCGTCGTCCGTGTGAACTCCTTCTATTGTGTACGCGTCCTCTTCTGCTGGTTTTTCTGTGTGGTACCATGCACCAACTAGCCTAACAAGCTACACATTAAGTAGGGTTTATGGATACCTTCACGATTAAAACTGGTATGTTACCTTGCTAACTTTATACAAAATTCTTCCGCATTCCAAAAACGTGAATTTTTTCGATTCCTGGTACTTCAAAACTGTTTCATTTATTTCAATTTTTCAACAAACAATTATTACTATTTTCTTCCTAGCTTCTGTCATTTTACTATTCTACTTCTCCACCTCGTGCTTTTCTGTGCAAATGCTACATGATTTTCTTTGCCATTCACCGCCATACTTTGGCCAATCCCCGCACACAGGTATGTGCCATGCTTACCAAGGTAAACAACAACAACTTCATTCTTTGCATAAGTTTCTTCAGCATTGTAAGGTCACAATGCGACAAGTGCTTGATTAAATTCGGCCAGTTGCGCCCAATGTTCCAATGCGAATGCCACTAAGGAACTGCATTTTAGGGCTCGTGTCCGTGAGATGTAATGCAGGCACACCCTGCCAAGCTAGTGCACTTCTTAAAATGGTTGCCACTCTGTTCAGTGCTTCTAGAGATTAACGCGAAAACACACTGCCAGCACATACGAAATGCTTTTTCCTTGAAGCCAGCATTTTTGCCCGCGATGTCAATTTCCACAGGAACAAAAACGAATAAATGTAACATTCGCACATATAGATGCAACCTGCCAGATGATGAGTGTTGTTGGACCAATGCCTGGTTGGACCTACGTTGCTCGGTGTTCGTAATTGAAGCGGTTGAATAATTCAGCACAAATGGTTTTGTTACATGCATATACCAGAAGGGCATAGTTTCATATCGTAGACAGTACAAAATGTATGCAGGATCTTAAATTTGTTATTTTGCTTCTCCCAGGTGGCTGTGCCATAAAAAATGGCGATGTTACCATGTCAGCGGGAACAATGTTACGAGCTGACGCAACGAGAAGTGCAAGGCCATGGTAGTTGTCAAGGCTAAGAAGGTGAACAAAAGCACCGAAAAGAATGGAAGACCCCTTTGCTGAGCCTCTTTCTCTGTGTGCAATCACAAGCTCATCCATCTAGCATGACCATGATTACCCAGTTGAAAGCACTGATGTGCTGCGCTTCTAGCTCTGGAGCAGTGAAGGCACGCTTCAGCAAGTACTTAACTCAAGGCTTCCTGCGACCTGAAACCTGTGTACCTGCATGAAAGCAGACTGCATGTTGAAGAGGACACTACAGGCTCAGGGTGACTTCTAGTGATTTTTAAAACCGATGAAGAGTACCATGTACTATATCTGTTAAGTGCAGCCACATAAACATGTCGGCACCATTGTCAGGCTGCTGAAAAAGCTGCAAGAGAAGCTTCTGAAATACTCAGTTTGCAGTTTGAAAGTAAGCCGCTGGTTTCAACCAGGTCCCCACTCACGGCAGGTAGCTCTGACATAAGCCACATATCCTGGCATTCTTAGACCTGAGCAAAGCTCCCCTTGTTAAGAATTAATTTTGTGTTATTTGGGGGCTTGGAGTGGGAAGCTGGTGT